>VYZR01060679.1:6657-26745 GCA_013400675.1 Oxylabes madagascariensis
AAAAAAAAAAAAAGCCAAGCTGTAATTCCATTAATTGAATAATAATTGAATAATTCCATTGAGGATTTACTTGTTAAGTCATTAGTCAACTTTTGTACACCATACACAAGCTCAGCTCCTTCAAATTTAAAATAAAATGGTTCAGAAGACTTCTTAAAGTATTTAAAGCTTTTATTAGATGGCACAGTAAAAAAGTTCCAACAACCCCTTAAAGCAAAAGTTTCTCAGATATGCTGCAGCTTCTACATTCAGGACGATGGGAAGTTACAAACTGTAAAGAGGTTCTTTACCTGACTTTTCCCTAAGGATATTTCTATTTATGGGACCCAGAGTGGAACTGCTGCTTTGGTGTTCTCATGAACATCTCTAGTACACATAAAAGACTGTTTCATTACAGTAGCCTTTCAAAAAATACTGTGTATGATGTGACACAGTATTTTAAATCATCAAATGTAAGGCAAATAAACTTATACTGCAGTGCTGCAGACATATGTATATATGGTAAAAAAATCCAAACAAACTCTTAGTTGTATTATCCGTCTTTGATATGACCTGGGGTTTTCCCTGATCCTGCAGGATTTACTAGTAGTTTTGCTACTGGTTGGCTCAGAACATGTTAACCACATGAAGACAGCTAGCACCAACTTCCAGAGTGCCCTTCAGCAAAGAAAAGCACACAGTGTTTGACTAGAGGCTAAAAGTTCTGTTTTGAATTGCAGAAGACAGAACCTGTACAAAAGAGCAAGCTCAGCTACCTTGTCAGGCTTGGCTTGTTAAATCTGAAGGTCAACATGAACCTGAAATAAGATACTCATGAGAAATTAATTCAGAAAGGCATAAATGATTCAGGAGAAAAACCTTGCTAAACAGCAATCTACATGGCCACGAATTTCTCTGTGGAAAGCTCTACTCCTTACTAAGCATCCCTAATGTACCTGAAAAATGCAGAGGACACTGCCCTACTACACCTGCACAGCCACGGAAATGCCATGTGAGACTATATTCCGGCCCTCCCTCATCAAATGGGGAGCATCTAAGCAGAGCAGGTGCAATTAGATCCTGGCATGCAGAAAAAGAAATGGAAGGAAGAAGAATAAAAGCAAATAGTTCCAAATGGAACTTAACTGCTGAGTAACTGAGGGGTTTCACCACAGGACTGACTTCATTTCAAATGCTGAGTGCATATTCCTCAGTCATCACCCAGGCCCCTGCAGGGGAAGGCGGGGAGTGACTGGCATACAGAAAACAGTACATTTGAACTGCTTGGTATTTCGTGATAATCTGCATTTATCTGAAAGCTGTCAATTGGCAACAACACTTTACCTCACCATAAACTGACCTGGAGAATCACACTGAGCAGAAACGTAGTGTTCTCTGACAAGGGCATTGTGCAAGCTTGGGCACCAAAACACAGCTCTGGCAGAAATCTGCACTTTCCCTTTGCTACATTGCTGGCATCCAGCCTGGGAGACAAGCTAGAGTCTGTCCTTTCAGCCCTACCCACAGCTTCAGTGGCTTCAAGGAGATTCTTCCACAGGCAAAACTATGGCTTTTGAGTCGTTCCTCCTCAGCGATTCCCAATTCTTCTCTGGCACTAGTTCTCTATTAACGACTTGATTCTTGATACAGTATGCAAGTATTCAAATTCCTTTACAATAAGAGTTATCTGGGATAAATGCACTAGCACAAACAAGAATTGCACCCCATAGAATACCACCATCACTTGCTCACCTATACAAATAATTTATTATAAGTAAAATGGGCTTAAAAGTAAGACGGGTTTAAGAAACATGTTAAGTTTTTTGGCTTTAGGCAGTGTTAAAATGCCTGGTTATGAGGGCTCCTGAAGAGAGCAAAACTTGATTTGTTTGCCTAAAATGTAAGTCATTCACTGAGGGATTAAAGATGTCCAAAGGTGCTCAACTTTTCTAGAAGCTGTGGCGAATAAAAGAAAGAGGCATGTCAGTTAAACTGGAGCAAAACATCCTCATAAATGAATGTGATATACCCTAGAACAGACCAGCAAAAAAACCAAAATCATCCTTTCAGAACACTCTTAAAAAGGAGGAAAAAAAAAGCAGGAGGGGATTTCTTGATCATTCGGAGGTTTTCAGTCTCTCATTCCTCTTTGTTCCTTTGCAGAAGCAAATTAATTTCATTTGTAGCTTCTGACCTCAACTAAGAAGCATATTGTTACTCCCATGCATGCTCCTCCAGAGGTCTACTAGGCACTCTATTACATAGAAAATAGTAGGAATTATGGCAAAACAGCAGCAAGATCAATTCTAACAGAGCATATAGACCTATATTAGGATTACAAGAAATATAAGTGGCATTTCCAATATTATTATGATTACTCCTTCAGTAATGTTTCATGGCACAAGCCAAGTAAGCATGTCCTGCTGCACTGAATAGGATAGAAACTTCCTTTGTTGATGGCTTGAGAGCTTCCCAAACTGACGAAAGCTCATAGGCTTTTCCAACTCAGAAATCCTTGAAAAAAACCCAAACCATACTAAAACCTACTTACTGTTTTGCTGTTGGGAATTTCAGAGCATCTATTGTGAATACACCCTAAAATCTGATTTTCATAGGAGAAGGAATCCAAGCAATCAGCTTTCTCAACTCAAGGTCCAACATTAGCCAACCCAGCTGGGGACAGCTACACTGTAAACCCATCCTTTTCTTCCAGAGCTGGTGGCACGTAAGTGGAGGTTCCTCAGGCTTCAGCAACACACTCTATCACTCTCAGCTCCCCTCAGGAGGGAACATCTCTTTCCCACCTGCTGTCCTGCAGTTGGAGGCAGTTGCTCAAGGTGGATTGATCCCTACTAGCAAAATTATCATTAAAGAAACATTGAATTAAATTGTGTAACTTTGCTTTGCATTTTATCTTAGTTATTTTCTTTACTGGTGCCTTGTTGGTTTATAATCCTTCCGACAAAATAAGTTGAAGTTAACACGGCTATTACATTATATACAGCACCTTTTTCTGTAACTAGAAAGACAAACTGTATAAATTTCATAGCTAGCTGAGAATCTGAGGACACATTTACTCAAAATTCTCTATTTATACAATTTATTGCTCTAAGAACTGTTTCTATTTCTTCACATCTCAATTCTGGTTGCTGTAAAGCTGCTTCTGAATAGAAACTTGCATTATAAAACTAAGCAATTTGTAAAGAACTAAGACAAAT
Source organism: Oxylabes madagascariensis (assembly GCA_013400675.1). Classification (NCBI taxonomy): domain Eukaryota; kingdom Metazoa; phylum Chordata; class Aves; order Passeriformes; family Timaliidae; genus Oxylabes; species Oxylabes madagascariensis. The sequence continues at coordinate 9,855 of VYZR01060679.1, forward strand.
CTCTTTTAACTAAATCTGTATTGAATATTATAGGAACAGAAATAAAATTACTTTTAACACTTGTCACTGCATTATTATCTCCTACTAATGAATTAATAATGCGCCAGTTTACCACTAAAACTCTGCATGTGTATCTTTTTTTTGAGACTGAAAGCTTTGACATTTTTCAACCCCACAAGGATTACTTTTAGTAACAGTTACTTCAGTGATCTAAACTGAATATGAATAGTCTTTGTGTATCTACAAAAGCAACTGTATTTTCTACTCAGAACAGTGCAAACATGTTTACAATTTCAAGAGATTGTTCTTTTAGGTGCTTAGTCAAAGGTTTCCCTCAAGTCAGTTGTCTAACTTGGTATCAAACCATGCAGGAAAAACAGGTATAACTATTGTTTTTTATTTAAATAATTTTAGGAGGCTAAACAAAGTCAGTACTTTAGAATTCGTTATCCACAGAGGCATCATTCAGGCGTTTAGCCAGTATCCATATGGCCAATGGGGGCAACATCAATTCACACAGGACTCAAGTAGGGCTTTATTCTCCAGCCCAGAATGGGCCCCCATGGCTGAGCCAGGCAGCCCTGCAAAACTCAGCCCTAAGGAGCCTGTGTGTAGGTAAGAGACAAGCTGGGTAAAACTGCATGTAAAATATGTGTAAACAAGATATATTCAAAGGTAATGTTTATACAAACACCAGAGAAATCAGCTTTATAGCACGTGGGAGTAACTTGCTTCACATGTAACTATCACCAGGCCTGGTGACTTGCCTGATGAGTCTAAATACTTATGTTACTTAAGTGGGGGGGTCACTCATTTTCAAGTAATAGATGCAAGGGGACAGCTTTCCTTCGAGGGGGGAAGTTTGCTCCTCCCGCCACCCCACAGTTCTTCCCTGTTCTGGAACGGGCCTCCATCTTACAAAAACTGGAAAGGGTTGCATTTGTGTTGAAAGCCCACTGCAATAGCTTCTACATTTTTACTGATCAGATTTTGGCAAGCAGGAAAGCTTTCTCTATTAACAAGCCTCATTTTATATTTCTAAGTACACTGCCTTGCTATCCCTCCCAAAACAGTACTGACAATTAATGACCATCAAAAGAATAAAACTAAGTAGTTGTGAGGAACCAGCATTGAAATAATTAGTTTTGAAAGCCCAGAAAGCACTCCTAAAAGCAGTCAGAAATGTGTTTGTGCAAGAGCTTGTTTGTCTAAAAACACAGTGAACTCTGCGCGCTACAAGTTCTGACCTCCTCCGACACCAACTCCTCTCCGAGCAGCTGCCTTGCCCGGCTGACAAGTGAACATGAGGGAAGGAAGTGAGACATCCCTGGGGGGCATCCTTGAAGTACGTACTCAACGGCATCACTCATCTTTGACAGCAGCCACATGTACAGGAGAACGGCACTTTTAAAAAAGTCGGGACGGGCATCAGCCGGAATCATTCCTTCAGACAGCGCGGCAAACCGGGTCTTATTTATGCTTGAGGCAGAGCCTGAGGAGTGACAGGAGAGGTAACTACACGTGCTCCACCCAACAGATCTTCACCCAGAGAAAAAAAAGGCAGGTGGAAAGAGAGAACGATACATTTCGGTTTTTCAGGGTGTGTCTAAAAGTCAGCAGTCTCCTTTCAAAGCAGAATAGAGCGAATCCTTCCATCTGACAACCTGAACAAAGGCAACAGTCACATACCAAGCACTTCCCTCTTAGTATCACCCGAGGGTAGGTATTTCACCTGTTAAATATTCAAGAACAGGGATGCAGAAGTAGTTAAGCAACTGACCATTTACACCTGACAACAGAGAAGGGCGAATCAGGTTTTATGTGGTCTGCCTAGGAGCCTACGATGTTTGTTGAATTTCAAGATATAGGGTTGGTTTTTTCCCCCAGCTAATTTATTCAAGGAATCTACAATTCTTGACTATCATACAGCTGTTTCACACACTTGTCCTCTTCTACATGTTAAACTGTGCCTTGAGACGGAATATCATTTGCAGCTCATTTTAAATTCAGAATGTTACTTTAGAATTTTTTTTAAACATCAGCTCAAAACTATAGAGATCTTTAGCCATCTTTACTGTTTTGCATCCATATGTAATTTCAGTTACAATGGAAAATCCTACTGAAGAGACATACAGATGAAGAAGCCAGCACAGCATATGCATTGTCATAGTTAAATATGTAAGTGTCCGTCTAAAATTCAACTTATTGTTCTTCATAAATTCAGAGCATGACAAAAACCATGGGAAAAAAAAAAAAAAAAGATTCCAAAACAAACAGTGGGAGCGCTGTTACACTTTCCCCAGAGTGCAAAAGTAGCGTTAGACTTCAACAGGCACTAAGATCAGGCCTTCTGAGCAGTTTTAATTACAGCTCTCCGCTTCTGCAGATCCGCACCAAGGTAGAACAAGTCGGCCAGACCCGCAGCTTCGCTTTTAGCCCTTAAAGCCAAGCCAGGTCTGACAGCAGGTTGACTTTACTGGTCACTTTGGGCACTCCTCCTTTTCCCTGGCTGAACAATACAGCAGGGCTCTGCTTCCTTCCCCAGAGACGACTTACTTGCCTTGAAATCACACGCGAACATCTGCAAGCCCTAAGGCTGGACTTTACTTCCCGAGCGCGGAGGGCGGCGGGCGCCGCGCCGCCTACCTTGGCCACCCAGCTGAACAATGGTGACATCCTGGGGGCTCCCTCCGGCGCGGCGATCCCCGGCTCCGGCCGCCGCTCTCCGCCTCTCCCGCCCGCCGCTCCCACCGCCTCATGCGCCGGGAGCGGACCGGCCCGCGCCGACCCCCGAGGCGTCCCCGCCGCCGAGCGCCGGCACCGAGAGCTCCCCGCGCCGGGGACACAGCCCTGGCGGCGCCGGCTGCAGCCCGGGGCTGCGGGGCGGGAAGGGAAGGGAAAGGAAGGGAAGGGAAGGGCCGCGGCCGCGTCCCGCCCCCGCCGCGCTCCGCCTCCGGAGGGGCTCCCGAGCCCGGCTGCGGGAAAGGAGCGGGCTCGGGAAAGGGAGCGGGCTCGGGAAGGGGAGCGGGCTCGGGAAGGGGAGCGGGCTCGGGAAGGGGAGCGGGCTCGGGAAGGGGAGCGGGCTCGGGAGGGGGAGCGGGCTCGGGAAGGGGAGCGGGCTCGGGAGAGGGAGCGGGCTCGGGAGAGGGCTCGCCCTCCGGCAGCGCAGACAACCGCCGGCCGCCGCCGCGCTGCCCGGCCACGTAATTCAGCGCTGACGATGAGATTCGTAACTAAAACTTTTTGGGAACATCCCGGCATCGAAGTCATTCCTAACGTTAAAGTATCGAGCGAAAAATCATCTGTTTGAAACCACTGTGAAATGTTACACTTCCAGTCTGTCTCGCCATTCGTGTTAGCTAATGGCATTTGACATCACACGCTAGCAGCTCAACTTCCAGGAATCAGACTGTCGTGGAAGGCCAGACAGTAGTTAGTGTGCATGTTTTCGGCAGGTCCAGGGATGTTACTTGCCACTCAGCCAGGAATGCTTATTCCCGTCGTTGCTCCGGCTGAGCTGGCTGTGAACAACACCCTGCTCCCCTACTCAGTGGCCGTAGGCAGGCCTGAAAGAACTAATTTTCCTGAGTTTGGAGGAAGGGCACAGAACCAGGAAAAGAAAAAAAGGCTTGGAGTTCACAGGGAATAATCCACTGGACTCAAAACAAAATGCCCTTTATTTTCCACCACCTCACAGAAACAACACAAAGAACTAGATTTGCACAATTGTAATAGGAAAGCATAGGGGTCTGCTACACACTTCTCAATAAAATTCGACTGGTCAAAGTTAGATGATGAAGTGCCAAATTCAGCTCTTCATTTTGCCCAAAGACACTCTCACTGAGAAAGCTACTGCACTGTGAGAGTGCCCTGCATATGCTTGCACTTTCACACTTACAGCCAATGGAATGATCTCCAGGTTAGAGCTCACACTGCTCCAGTTGTTTGAGTTATTAAATGAAAACAGAAGGGAAAGACTGACATCCATGCACATGGCCTGGGGAGAACTAGAGCCAATCTCACAGCTCACTGAGGCAGAAAAGGGGTAGTTTTGGTGCCTGCCCCAGACTGCATGATCCTGCAGCCCTGGGTATGGTTCATGCAAAGCAATCAAGGCAACGAGCTGCTAGAGAGCTCTATCACCTCCTAACGTGGGGCTGGTGAGTGCCCTAGCACTGCTGTATGTCTGTAATGGGCTGTAGAGGGATCAGGAGGCAACACAAAAGCAGTTCTTCCCCGGCTGTACCTAAGCTACAGTTTCTGAAATGAAAACCTTAGTAAATACATTTCAGATCTTCACAAAAGGAGGGTGGAGTTATATTTTCTAATAGTTCTACAGATTAGAGATAATTCACAAAGATGGCCAATGGTTCTCTCTGTCAATTGTACAGATGTTCTTAGCCATAAGCCCAGTAAGAGACTAAATATGACTGATACCGATTCTGGTAGCAGTCTCTAAAGGCTTACTGGCATGATAGAGGGAGACATTTTCACTGCTGCTACTGTTCATGATGTACAGAGCACATACATGAAAAAATAACATCTGTTCTCAGGGCCTTAAACTCAGAACCTGAAATAACTCTAGAAACCTGAAAGAACTCTAGAAATAACACCATCTAAAGTATAGAACCAAGTCTGCTTTTATTTCATAAAGTAACCGAGGGCATGAGCAAGGCAGAATGCTCTTCATTATGTGCTGCTCATAACCACTATACAGTACAGTATAACAACTACATTTGATGGTAGCATGAGAGTCTCAAGAGTCTCATTTCTCTAAAGCTGACTGTGAACAACATTACTTCTAAATAATTATTTCTTCCCCTTTCTCCGAGGAGATCCTGCCAGCTTGGGAATTTTTCCAGCTTCCCCTTCCTGACTGATATCTTTACACAATTTTAAACTAACAATACACACATCAGCCCCCAAGTCCACATTAAGCACTGATGTCAGTCAGGATACCTGGCTTTTCACCCTGTCTGCAACTGGCTCAAACAGCCATCTCCAGTGTGTCACTTCACACTATGTAACTTTGAACCTGTTGCATGTAGTTGTTATAGTGACATTTGTATGATTTTAGATGCGCTCTGAAAACTTCTACATGCTTCTACAGGATTGGGAAGAAGAGTGGTCTTGTGGTGAAGATACTGAACTAGGAGACAGAGTAACAATGGATGAATTCCAGCTTCTGCTGTTAACATGGCTTTCAGGCATGCTACGTAACTACCCTCTCTGCCTTAGTTAATCTGTTAAACAAAGATGATAGATGCTGGCCTTGAAGGAAGGAGAAGTGGGCACACTTTGGCATTTGGGAAACAGCTGGAAGTGAGGCTTAAGTGTTCAGCTATAAAAACATTTAGTAATGCGTGAAATTCTTCAGTGTAAATGAAAAGGTTACTGTGTTGCTTACCTTCCAAAAAAGATGCATTTAGTCATGTAGTGGGAACAATAACTGCATTCATTTTTCAGGATGTTCAAATTTCTAAAAAGAGAATCTCTGTATTTTAGTATTTTAATTTTGTCTTGTGTAGATAACTGTCTCTCCAAAAATACTACATACCCATTTTGGGGAAATGGAAAAATTCAGGGCCAGGGAATAACATCTGTACTGCATAAATAGTAAGTAGCACTTGACACCATCTTATCCAAGTGTACGATCTCTTAAAAATCAAAACAAACCCCTCAGTCCTATAAGCTGTTCCATGTTATCATGGAAAGTATTAGCAAGATATTTGTGACTGTTTTTAAAATAGCAAAAATTAAAATACTTCAAAGCCACAAATTAAAGCTTACATCATCAGAAAGGTGATCTTTCTGTTTTACAGATGTCCTACATAAATTTACACGTACACAAATACCCCCATTATTATTTCTCCAACAAACTTTTCTCCATTAAAAGAAGCCATTTGGAGAATGAAAGAGATATAAAAAGAGAAGGGAGGCATAAAGAAATATTAAGAAGAAAGGAGAGTGCAGTTGACCTTTCAACTCAAAAAAGGAGTATTTCTGGCTCATTTTCCTCTGATTTCAGTTTCTCTAGGTTTAATGGCCATAAATATTTTTGTGTGTTCACAGTGCATCATCACTGAATGATGTCTCACAAGAACCTGCATTAAGGGTATAGCCACAGCTGTGGTACCTGAGAACTGGCCTCTTCTGGTGCTCTTTTGTTACAGCTTGTGGTGATTTTAAAGTAGATCCTATTCCCATTTAAAGTTTTTTCTTCTGAATTTTATTTAACCTTATTTTGGCAGTTATTCTTCTCATAAATTATCCCCTCTGTCCACATTCACTTGCAACTTTCACTTACCTCCTTCCTTCCTGCACACAAGAAGGTCTTGATAAATTCAGGTGAAAAAAGTACAAGAAAAAAATATGCCTGCCATTAATTTTCACTTTCCAATATTTGGTCTTTGTTTAAAAACACCCACAATTTTTATCCTTTATCACTTATTTCTCACTGTTCTTTAGGATTTCCCTGAGTATTGTCTCATCCTTTCCCATTCCAGGTGTGATGGTTTCTACTTTATCACAGAAAAAAGAGAGAAAGAAAGTAACTACTGTGAGAGTACTTTTTGTGATGTGAATTCAAAATGTAATAATGTTTTGGTTCTTAAATGCAGCTGTAATAAACCATACCAAAATAAAGGTGTCTAAGGAAACACCAGACTTTTATGGTACCTTTACACAATGCAAGATGCAAAAAATGATTTATCTGAATCCATCAATGGAAAATAGCAATGAATCCTCTGGATTTCATCCTATCCAAAGACTTAATCAAGCCTAACTCAGTGACTTCTGAATAGATACTGTGGTGAAGAAAAGAGTAAGCTTTGTTACTTCTTTCGGCTAAATTATAAGCAAACTTTTTTCTCAATACAAAACAAAATATTAATCATAAAACCAAATTACTTCACCAAACCAGATCTGCACCAGCCCCCCGATGAAAGACAAACAGCAAGACCCAATACCTAAACACAGACTGGTAGTGGCTGTCCCTTTGAATTAAAGTGCAAAGGAGTCCACTGCCCATGCCAAAGATGAAATCCAGCTTTCACCAAAGCACCTGGGATGACTTTCTTGGTGCTTTCTAGACACTCAGTGGAAACAGAAATTACACAGATTTGGGTAATCATCTTAGTACTGTGAGTGAAATTTTCTGGCTATTTGCTAACCAGTAGCAAATATGAAAAATGCTGACATTGGGCCAGTGCCCAGAGATAACTTGCAATTCACTCCCCGTGTGGCAATCAGAAGAGAACAGTTCCTCACCAGACTGCTGGGCACTGATTCAGCAGCAGAGTCCTTTCCAACCTCTCCTGCAGGTTTAGCTTACATATCATTGCCTTTTCCTCCACAAAATTTGTAATTGCTGAAATGCTTTGATTCAACTGATACTAGGATTTCTCACTCAAGAATGAAAAATCATGTTGGTGATGGGCTATCTGTCCTCTTCCCTCCATTCTCCAACAGTGTCAGAGCATAAGAGGATTACCATGTGCTGAGGCTCAATTGCACCTCAGCAAGAAAACTGAGGGAAAGCAAGATCTGTGAAGGGAAATGGAATCTACACCTGTAGGAGAGAAGTGTAAGAGCACACAGACCATGTTGCTCACTCAGCAGACAGTGGACTTGAACTCTTCCTTGGGCAAGTAATATCCTAGAGGCAGGGTTACATCAACTGGAGTGAGGTCATGAGAGTATTAGAGGATAAAACACCTCATAAGGTTGAAGCAGCTTTCCTGATTGGCTACCATTATCTTCATATTCTTCCCCATGGGTCTGTCTTGGACAAAAAAAAATTTAGGCATTCTTTTTTTCGTTTGAAAAATTGTATCTAGAGAAAACAGTCTGTACTTTTCTTATGCCCTGTTAGAAGGCAATTGTGGGTGATAGCAGATGCTGGGCTGATCAGTCAGTTACCTTGAACAGAGTGGATAATTTCTTAGTAGTTGCTCCAGAAAATTCAGAGTGGAAGGGTTTGGTGAAATTCTTAGTCAAACAAGGGACTGGAGAAAATACTCACAGCACGTGGAATCCATCATCCTGTAAAGGTAACCAAGGCTATACATAATCAGCATAAGAGTAACACAATCTAGCTTTAGGGTCCAGTGATGCCCATTGATAAACATTAGGATCATTTGATGCAAAGAGCACATCTGGACTGAAATCATTGTGCCACTTCAAATGCTTCCAAAAACATTGATGAGCAAACTTTGGATTGGCAAACTTTATGCTGGATTGCGTATTTTCTGTCTTCCCACAGACAGCAAAATAAAGCTTAAAGCTGTCAGGAACTTTGCCATGGGTTCTGACTAATTCCATTCAAGCATAATCATATGTCTGCATTTGACCAAGATGAAATGTACACTACTGAGTGATCTAATTGTAATCAAATGATCAGATCTCTATAAATGAGTGAAAAAACACAGCCTGAATCTACAGATAAGTCCAAGAAAGACTTATGAAGATCTCTTGTGAGGAGGTCATTTTGATCTGAATAGTTGGATGCAAAAAACCCACAAGGACCATGTGGCAAATGAGCAACAGGGGAAACTCAGAGCACAGCAGGGAATTGCTACAAAGAGACATCAGAGGTTCCACGCATTTACTGTGTACTAATAAGGGTTTTCTGGAAGCTGTGAAATGAGCAGGAAAAGCAGAAAACAGGCAGAGCAAACTAGGAAACTGCAGAAGCAAATCAGAGAGCTCAAAATAAATGGGGATGCTCCCAGTGTGCAATGACGAACACACAGGTCAAGCCATTGAGATCATCAGATAAGTCTTGACTGTAGCTGAAACAGCTGGAAACCTCCTATATTTCCTCCTTGTAAGGCAGTAGCTTTTGGTCTTCTCAGTGTCACCAAGCTGAGGGATAACTTAGCTGAGCTCTCCAGAATGCTGAGATGGCCCTGGGGAGAGAGCAGCAGATGCCATAGGGATGACACACACCTGCACACACATCCTGACACAACTGGATAAACTATAAAATACTAATTATTCAAGACTGCTTATTTTAAAAATCTCCTGCCACTCAGATGCAAAACATGTGAAAATCAAATTGCCATTAATGGCCCCTGGCACTAGATACATGGCCCTGAAAGGACTTTGCACCCTTTTCCATCAGCTTCCTGCTGCTTCCTTGTGACAAGCACTCACAGTCTCAGGAGAAAAAAAAAATAATCTCTTAAAGTTTAAAAAACATTTTCAAAATGCAATTAGTTAAAAATTATACTTAAAGTGCTTGTTGATCTTGAAGCTTATATGATTAACTCAATCAGATGGCATAAAAGACAATTGATTTGAAGATAGGTCTCACTTCCTTTGTAAAGAAGCACTGCCTCACAGTGGAAAAAATCCCCAAACCACTAAGCACTTCTACTTCCAATAATAGATAAGTCGCAGAGTAAAAAATATCTAGAAAGTATTGAGGAAAACCTATGAACAGAACATGACACCTCTCATTTGATTGGTTAAAATCAAAATATAATTATAATTTTATCAATTCCCCATATGCTATGGGAGACATATATATTATGAATGTCTGTTTCCATTACATGGGACTTCATGCTAGATTAGTTATTTACTGTAGCCTACTAGATTACTGTATTTACTGTAGCCTGCTAGAACACTCTAGGAATGAGTAATATAAAATAAGCAATAATGTGTGCATCATTTTACAGAGTTATAGCCTAGCTCTTTGTTCACATAATTAATTATAGATACAAAAATAGTCCCACTGTCCTAGGCATATTATTTTGTATACTTCAGTTACAACAGTAGGAGACTAGGGAAGTATATTCAGTTCCATAGTATGGAGAGCCATGAAAAGTAGCCAGCCTTCTCAGTTCTCCACAATTTACATAATAACTTAATAAATCTATTTCTAACAGCATTGATTTCTCATTATTTAATCCAGCCACAATCCCCATAAACAGTACACAGATTCTAATGGGCTTATATTGTGGTTCACATACTCTAAAGCAACCCCCATTTCAGTACACTGAAAAACTCCAACAGTTAAAATAAAACTTTAAGTTAACTATTCTACCCCCAAACCAAAATATTTTTGGTTTTCCTGGGAATTGCTTAACAATAAGAACTATCAGTTCAGGTTTATCTCTCAGTAGGTGTAGGGTCCAGAACTTACCTACAGTCAATAGAGCTATATACAGTTCACATAGCAGCTGAGTGTAAAAGCTGTTTATTTAAAAATTGCCCCCACTAAAATCACAGAACAAGTTGTTAGTATAGCCTTATGCATATTAAGCATAGATAACAAAAAGAGGAAATAAATACCATATTGTCCTATTCTTTTCCAGAATCAAGCTGAAGAAATTTTAATGTCTGTAAGGTTGCCCTAATATCATAAGCCTCCCTGCTTGGGTGCTCTTGGAAAAAACCCTGGTGGGAGAACTGCAGCAGCCAACTGAGAACTATTGCAGCTCCTTGCAGTTGATTGAGAAGTGCACTCAGCTGCCTGCCCAACGCTTGCTCTACATCACTTCTCACCACCAGCCTTCCATTTGATTACAAGCTGCAGCACAGTCCTTCCCTAGATACTTCCAGTGTAATGTGAAATTGAGAATACCACTGGAACCTACTAACATAATAATTTGCATGTACAGTAATTTTGTATGGAGCACATAAATCTGTCTTTTTATTAAATTATCTATGATTTTTATTTTGCTGTGTTGTGCTGTTGATTATATTCCTTCTCAGCTGTCTTGAAAGTGGAAAACTTTATCACTTTATCAGCAATGTTCCCTTGCACATATTTTTAACTTACTATTTCTAATCTCTCCCCTTCCTACCCTCTTCTGCAGGCTTATTAACCCATCGAGTGTATCTTTGCCAGTGATGTGGACTCTTTTGCTTTTGTATTTTTGACTAAGTCATACTGTCTTTCAATTACAGTGAAAGCCACAAAATGGAAATAAATCATCTTTCAAACCAAGATTCAAACACTGTCTTTACCAATCTGAAAAATCACTTAGTTCAGTTGGCTTTCCATTCAGAAATTTACATTTCCAGGTTTCATCACCAACACTCCATATTTAATTACTTTAAGACAATTCTGTTTTAACTCCTAAAAAACACACTGGAAAACATTTGTGAAATATAACACACAATAGAGAGGCTTTTAAAACAGATGGCAGCAGCAGGATTTGTCCTTATGGCTCTTTTGTTGTTTTGATAAAACTGCATTGCTTCAAAGGGCTCAGTTACTTACTACTGTAAGTCACCGCTGCACATTTCACCCACATGTGCTGACTGCGCTTCCGCTCCTCTGCCACAACAATGGAAGCCTCTGCGTGCTGAGTCAGCCATCCAAAAAAATATGGATCCACACAGCCCCTCACTACAGGTTCTGTTAACCATCTTATCACCAAGAAGGGGAGACAGCTGCATCGCTTCATGTAAGACTCATGGAGTTAGTAGAATTTGGAAATGTGTACATATTTTCAGGAATAAAGTCTAAATTATTAGTTGACATGCAGTACACTACTGAAGTACATAAATACGTAACTAATCTTGGGTCAGTTCTGCCATTTCCTCCTTTCTGAGTATTCTTAGTACCAATAGGAACTCTGGCATTCCAGGAGAAACCTGCACAAAGCTGGAGGGATGGGCTAGACAGCTGAATTCTTCACTGAAGTATATTCACAGATACGACTGCAACTTGCAAGTCTGAGCTCACGTATTTGAATAATTTGCAAGTCTTAACTCACATGTTTGAATGTGTTCACGAGCGCAAAGACTCAAATGGATAAGTGAACCTCAGAAGACATCTGAGCAGGTCTTTTAGAATCATAAAATCAATATAGGTTGGGAAAGACCTGTAAGATCATCAAGTCCAACCACTAACTCAGCACTACCATATTCACCACTAAACCATGTCCTCAAGTGTCACATGCACACATTTTTTGAATGATTCCATGGATGGTGATTTTATCACTTTCCTGAGCAGCCTGATCCAATACCTGACAACCCTATTGCTGAGCAATTTTTTCCTAATCTCCAATTTAATATCCACCTTCCCTGGTGCAATTGAAGCCACTTCCTCTCATCCTGTCACTTGTTACCTGGGAAAAGTGGCCAGTCCCCACCTCACTACAACCTCCTTTCAGATCATTGCAAAGAGTGATCTGGTCTCCCCTGAGCCTTCTCCAGGCTGAACACCCCCAGCTCCCTCATAAGCCTTGTGCTCCAGGCCTTCCACCAGCTCTGTTGCCTTTCTCTGGCCCAGCCCCTCTATGTCTTTCCTGTTGTGAGGGGCACAGAACTGCACACAGGACTCAAGGTGTGGCCTCACCAGCACCGAGCCCTGGTCCTGCTGGCCACACTCTTTCTGACATAGGCCAGGATGCCATTGGCCTTCTTGGCCACCTGGGCACACTCTGGCTCACGTTCATCCGGCTGTGACCACATTCCAGCCACTCTGCCCCAGCCTGTAGCACTGCCTGGGGTTGTTGTGACCCAAGTGTAGGATCCAGCACTTTGCCATGTTGAACCTCTTGCAACTGGCCTTGGCCTACTTATCCACCTGTCCAGATCCCTCTGCAGAGCCTTTGTGCCCTCCAGCAGACCAACATTCCCACTCAATTTGGTGTCATCTGTGAATTTACTGAGGGCGTCCTCGATCCCCTTGTCCAGATCATTGATAAAGGTATTAAACAGGACATTTCATCCAGGGTATATTAAATTCTCAAGTGTCCCATTGCTTTCAATCATAATTTATGAGTAGAATGTAGGCCAGTTTTAAGTAATCTTCCCAGCTTTTTCTCTTAGCATGCAAAAATCTGTAATAGACAGCCAAACAACAAGAACTTAATAAGAATCATGTATTACTTTCTCTCATTGTAGATCCACAATGTCATCCCCATACAAGTGCTTTGATTTTACTCAACTCCAGTTAAGACAAAAACCCAGAAGTCTAATTCAGCTGATGTTTCAAGTTGGCATCAAGACTTCCAGAACAGGCTGACATGTCTGTGCAAATGCATGTACTTAAAGTCAGGTCACTGAGGGTTATCAGGCTAAGGAAAATTTGTCATGTATCTAGGTTTTATATGGCTTATTGGAAGTACGTTTTCTCAACATGTGTGAAGGGGTTTATACTGAGACCTTGACAGTTTCTATGCTGTAACTTTAACAAGAAATGTAATCAGAAATCCGTTTTGTTTGTTTGAGGCTCCTGGGAACTTTTCTGACTCTTCCAAATCTAGCACGCACATGAGTAGTCTATTAAACACAAAAACTGAAAGAGAAGGGAAAAAAAAACCCAACTCCATTCTAAAGAAAAACTTGAAGCATGCCTTCAGTACACAAACTCCCTCCAGAAAGCCCACTGGAAACCTCATCCCAGTAAAGAGGAAGCCTGCATACAGACAATGCAGGCACTCTGAGATGTAAAAGCTATTCATTTGAGAATTGCCCTCACTTAAATCACAGATCAAGTTGCTACTATATCCTTACGTGTCTTAAGGATCTATCTGGTTCCGTACACAGTTAGTAACATACATGTAGAGAATATCCAGAAGTCCTGCAATTTTCTAGAAGATAAACTTTTGTCCTTACACACATAAAAACTTACTATAGCAAGTTCCTAACATGACTGAGAGCTAATGTCTTCACATCTATCAGATATTCTGCTGAGAGGATCTGAAACACCCCAGAACAGTGGCTGATTTCAAACACTAACCAATGATAGTAAGCACGTCTTGTTTTGTGAAATTTAACACACAAGAATAAACTCCAGAAACAGCAGTATTTCTGTTCTACAGACTTTACATAGTGATGCTTCTTGTTACATAGTAAAATACAAACTCATTCCAATATTTTTAGAGGCATTGCAAAAATATTGAAAAAACACCCTAATGAAAAACAAAAAACCCAAAAAAACCCACTAGAAGAACTCAAACAGAACTTCAATAAGACAATTTGGGGGAAAAAGCAAAATGGAAANTAGTAAGCACGTCTTGTTTTGTGAAATTTAACACACAAGAATAAACTCCAGAAACAGCAGTATTTCTGTTCTACAGACTTTACATAGTGATGCTTCTTGTTACATAGTAAAATACAAACTCATTCCAATATTTTTAGAGGCATTGCAAAAATATTGAGAAAACACCCTAATGAAAAACAAAAAACCCAAAAAACCCACTAGGAGAACTCAAACAGAACTTCAATAAGACAATTTGGGGGAAAAAGTAAAATGGAAATTACAGTACTGAAACTTTCTTACTGAAAAACCACCAGCATCTTTCAACTGATTTCAGCCTAAGACTTCGGTATCTCCACGGTAAGGTGAGCGATTCTCCTGCTGGTGGAAAGCAGAAGCAGAAGAGGTGAAAACTGTCACAGCAATGGCAGTATCTTACATTTGCTCCGGACAGCCACTAAGTGGCACTTAAACACCTTATCTTAAACCCTGATGAATCTGCGAACTTGTGAAGGGATTGGAGGGACAAAAGGACTTATGCACTCTGGGGAGTAATCGCTTTTAAGAATAATGAAGTTCTCTTCCTGCAATTAGATAGGCTTCCTAACGGCCTGGCTAGGAATGCTACTGTCAGGAATGCTGTGCAGTGCTCCACAGCAGCAGAGATACTGCAGAGAGCTCCGCAGAAGCAACTGCTTTCTCTCCTAAATCGCTGTCCTGATTCGGGAGTGCCTCGTTCCAGTGTGTCATTACCCACTACTGTGTCGCTTTGAAATATGCACTTAAATCGGGAAAACTGAAGTGCCTCATTGTTGCTGGACAACTGGTCCAACAAAGGCAATCCTAACATGATACTACAACTTCTAGAAATGCCTCTGAATTCAGCTTCAGTAAGACACCTCTGAAAATTCAGCTTCAGTAAGACACCTCTGAAGGTACCGACACTGTACTTGAAGATGCACATTAGAACCCGGTTTTCGTAGTCCGCAGAGAATTAAAAGTGATGAATGGGGCTTTGCTCTTCTTAAGACTTTAGTAAATTATTGCTTCATAGACATATGGCATACTTCTATTTGAAATTTCAAATCAGGACAGAAACCTAATTTTTGTAATAGTGGTGTTGAATCAACCATGTTAGTCATCCTGAAGATATTCTTGTATTTGAATTATGATTTTTCTTGTCTGGTTTTAAGAGTACTTCTGTTTAATTAAAAATCTTTCTAAATGAATTAATTACAGGTATTGGAAACCCTTTTTTCCTACGTGAACGACACGACCATCATTGAAAAAAATCTAAGGATAAAACCAAGCAGAATAATATATTACATATTATAGGTGCTAACCAAGCAAGTATCTACAAGCATGTTTAAAGTCACTGTTGCAAGTATGTCTGTTGTCTTCAAAGGAACTAGCCTGAAGTTAAAGTCCATACAGATTTTCAGCCTCAAAGACTCAGAAATAAGATTTATTTATAATTTGATTTCTGACTCTCAAAAAAACACCTCCATTTCGGTTAGCCACAGGTTGAGATGCACATCACCAAATATTCACTGCAAGCTCTACTTTACAATTTTGTGCTGAATGTGGCCTCCAAAAATCTCAAATGAGTGGTCATAAAATTTAGCTTCATTCCCTCTTCCTGTGCAAGTTCTCTGCATTATAAGTAGAAGCACAGCATATAAGCAACGCAGCAACACAACAAACCGCATCATGATTACTAAAAATACAATTTTAAAGCACATTCTGCCTGTGTGAAGCTAGTTTTGTGGGGTTCTTTTAAAGGCTGAAACAAGAAGCTTGCAAATGAAAAGCATTCAATCAGTTATGCAGAAGGACCAAACAACCCAACATAAGAGGAATCATCATCAGTGAAGCTGTTTTTATGACTAGCAATAAATCTCAATTACTGTCACTCTGGGAAAAGTGGGGGGAGGGTGGGAAAGAACGGGGAAGTCCACATCAACCAGCAGTTTCATACAAAGGACAAACCAAGTATAAACTGGCATTATCCACTCAATCCTTGTATCAGATCCTCAATGATCAACCTTTAGGGCAAACACACATATCCATTTAAGCTTGTATTTGTCCAGTCACACAAATCATTCTTTAGGAAAATATTTCCCACNAAATAAGAAAATACAACTGCCTGAACATGAATGTCCATGTTTAAGTAGCTCCAAGTGAGCTAAAGCCCAAGCTTCCTAATGAAACTTGCAAAGAAAAGAAAATAGGAGGTTTTGGTTTTACTAGTCTTGAGTAAAAATAAGTGATATCAATCAGGTATGAGCGAGAACTACTCTTGAGTCTGTCTGTAGAAACTGTACTAACCTACATGACAGAAACGGCCTTTGTTTATTCAGGTATTTGACAAACACTATCTTCTGATTTTTGCTAACTAAATCACACTGTCCTCAATATGCTATTGTACCGTGTGCCACAAAAACTAACACTCTTTTAGGTAAGACTGATTTTTTAACTAAAAACTGTAACTTTCAAAGCAGTTTTTTCTCCCCTCTGTAATATAGACTTTCTGGCTTTAAATCGCATAAAATCATCATTGCACCAAGTATCCATAAAATTAATTTAAGAACTTCACAATTGTGCATACTTCATCTTATTTAAGAGTGTTAAGTAATTAAAGAAAAAATAAAAACCATCTATTGAGTCTAAATTAGACTTTCTGACTTGAGTTCGGAGATCAATAAGGCAGCATTCAAACTTCCAAGCTTCAAGTCTTAAATCAACTTCAGCAAGCCTCAGCAGTGGGTAACTCAGAAAATACGTTGGAGTTCCTTCATCATTAAGTGTTTCGTTGTGTAGTAGTTGTATGCAGTTTATATTCAATACTGCTATAAATCAAACAGTATTTTCTGAACTCTTAATTCTGTATACACAATTTATATTTCCACACTCCTCCTATTTCTCACTCAGTACTCTTCCATGGGCACA
>VYZR01060682.1:2906-16381 GCA_013400675.1 Oxylabes madagascariensis
TTACAAGGACCCCAAAGGGACAAGAAGAGATCAGCAGTATTCTCAGCAAATACCGTATACTACCATTTTGATTATTATGCTGAAGTCACTCTAGGCAAGGGAGATATAACTTCTCTCAGATTAAATAGCTACTGTAGATGAACTTGGGTTGGATTCAGTCCAATGTTTGTTAATAGTAACACCTTAAAAACTGGGAAAATTTCTGTAGACATTCTAAAACAGGGAAAGCAGAAGGTGCTTTTTACAGAATAATGACAATCAGGTTGTCATGGTGGGACACAGTTCCACTGTGAGCATTCCTACCCCATCTCTCATAAATTAACCCTCCATGCTGGTACTCATTAATGGAAATGTCAAGAGTTTTGGTTTGGGTTTGGGGTTTTNTTTTATTCAGAAAGAATAAACATGGTTGATGATGAACAAGAGCATGAATGGCAAACCAGTAGGAAAAAGGTATCTGAACACCTGCAACTTAGTAACTGCCCTCACTCTAAAATTAGGTAAGTGCAAATGTTTATGTGCAATGACTTCTNACAACTGTAAGCTCTGCTATAGATTTCTGCACAGTCAGAGCTTGAGGTCAATCTCTTTATCCATGCTGGATAAAGGGCAGCTAAATACCTGTTCTGAATATTCATGATCCTGGCCATCAGTGGCTGTATCTTGAGCAGTTCTCAGTTAAGACTCAGAGAAGATAAAACCTGCTGTAATGATAAACAGGTTTATTACATTATATCCAGGGGTTCCCTCCATTATTTCCATTATTAATATGCCAAGTAGTTAGTTGATAATGTTTGCTTTGATACTTACGAATCTTCTTGCTCTGCAGATTTTAGGTGCTATAAAGTTGTCACTTTCAGAACAACACTTTGAAAATGCTGTTCTTGGGAAATTTTCACTATTTCTCACTACATGTCTTGACTGATCTTCAGTGTTCAACTTCACCATGCAACTTTAATATGAAAGGAAAAATAGAGGGAAGTGGAAAATACTCAGCAGTACCACTGTTTGAAATCTCTGAGCAATTACCAGTATTTCATAGCCACAAAGGAGATCAGCTGGTTGCAATAAACTTCTAACATGATGATTCAAATCAGACTCAATGTGCTTAAAATGGCCTAACATTTACTCAGTACCACCAATTACAAAATTCCTTCTTACCTGCCTAGTTGTGCTTGTTGTCTGTCAGATAAGTAATTTGTTCAACTGTTTACATTCCTATGAAGCTATATGACTGCATAAAATGGAATTAAAATGAGATTTTTTTTTCTGCCTGTCTTATGCCATGACTGTTGTAATTTGTAAAATAAAACATTCCCTGTATTTACCATCCCAGAACTGGAAGAGTGGTCAGATGTAGCCTCTGAGAATATATGCCTACTCTATGTGATAATCAGGTTCAAAATTCATCTCTGTTCTTTCATCACTTTGGGGGGACTAGATAGAGATATCAGCTTTGCTTCAGTCTGGAAAGCAACATTCCCATGTTACGGCTTGCTACAGCTGTACATTTTTAGATGAAAAGAATTAGAAATTACAGTATAATACATTGCAATGGAAAATCTTATATCATGTTCATGGAGATATAAACGGTACTTCCACAGAGACATAGTTTACTGCCATGGTATAAAGTAAATATTTTTGATAGTGTTACAAATATTCAGGGTGTCAAAGTTTTTTACCATAATGGCTTAAAAGTATACTTTATTTTGAACAAATAAACTCTTCTACATTTTTCAGATTTAGTCTCAAAATACTTTAGCATACACATATGCCAAATTTGCTGATTTAGAAAGGAGGTAGGGAATTGCCTTAAGGATCAAGTCTTATAACAAATAGAACAGGAGCTAATACCAAAGGAGAATAAAGGTCAGAGCAAATTCAATTCAGTCCATTGCAAAAGAATTTTGGTAAAATT
This sequence comes from Oxylabes madagascariensis, assembly GCA_013400675.1. NCBI lineage: Eukaryota > Metazoa > Chordata > Aves > Passeriformes > Timaliidae > Oxylabes > Oxylabes madagascariensis. Next base: position 4,825 of record VYZR01060682.1, read on the forward strand.
AGGCACAGGAAATAGAAGAACAGTGATGGAGGTAACAGTATTTTAGAAGGAAATGCTTGCAAGGAGACAGAACCGAAGGAATAGCCAGAATAACCGTGAGGCATGTGCATAAACTGGTGACAAAGAGCACAGCTGCCATGAAGTAAGTTGCACATTCATCCTTAGGCGTGCAGCATCTAAGGAAGCCATGAGGAGTCCAGCACAAGACAACACAGAAGGAAGGCTGCAAGCAGAAGATCAGATTTAAGAGTCATTAATACTGGGAAATAAGTGGATCCAAGACAGCTGGCAAAGACATCCAGACAGTGACTTGGACGAGGGAAAAGGGAATAATGACAGAGCCTTGAGAGATGCCAGCAGAGACAGGAAAGAAATAAAGGATCCATCAGCACTAACTCTCTAATTCTGTCAGCCAGATGAAGAAACAGTGAGTTGGTGCCACATAAACCTAAGGGGGGGAGTTTCTTATGGAGTAGTAGGTGGCCTATGGTGTCAAAGGTAACAGAGCTATCAAGGAAGAATGAGCACAGAGAAATGACCCTACAAGAAACAGGCACTTAATGTGAAGGATGACAAGACAAATTAGATATTTGGCAGTCTACCTAAAGCAACTCCTTCAGCTACTGTGACCACCTACATTGGCAGAGTAATTAGAAGATCTTCCAAACAAAGTGATAAATGGCCTGATAGAGGCAGTGAGATCTATGCCTATTTATAACGTGCCTGTCACCATTATATCCAGATATCACAGCAGCCAGTCAAAGGAAGATAGTCACTATCCAGTAGTGGAATATTTCTTCTGTTATGGTTAGATGTGTTTAGCATGAAAACATATCCCAAATAAGCAAAACTTTATCAAGGATGACAAAGCAGCAAAGGCTTGTCTATAGTGATGTACTGTATACATCTTCAGGATAGGAAGCATTAATTCTTTGAAGCTGAAATAATACCTTTTACAGAAATTTTTAATAGTGGTCCACTTCCTGAAGAAACAAAAAGCCAGGATGACTTGACTGACCAATGCAGACAAGAGCTAGCACACAATGTAACAAGTAGTGTTAGAAAATCTTGCTTAGGGCTTGGAAAAAATGAACTCCTAATGTGTTTTTCTAATCAAAGTGTCAGCATGAAATTCACTGTATTTGGAGACCATTCTATTACCAAGGCAGCAGTGTATAAAAAGTTCACTGTGGATTTTTGTGTCTCATCTTTGAATTAGATTTGCTTTTGCCCCTTCTTTTTAATAGTTTTAAGTCCAAAGCAGTACAAAAAAGAGAGGAAAAATGCTTATCACATCTGTTCCAAATTCCTTGGACCAACAGACATTCCTGTCAGTCTCACTTATGTTCCCATGCAACACTCTTTTGAACAGAGGTTTGATATGTAGAAGTTTTTTCCCTCAAGATGTAGGCACATCATAAATCAAACAGACCACTTGTTTCCCTATTTAGTCTATTGAACACAGACAGGAGTATACTGCAGGTTCCTCAATGGCTTATTTTCTAATAAAAGCATAATGTTGCACAGTTCACATATTACAGTAGTATTTTTGTCAGTTTTACCCAGGCAATATTTTTCTGTCACAAAACTAGAACCACATTTCCACTACTGAATCCACATAAATGTAGCAGCTGGGGCCTCAGTGGTGTTTTTAGGGACTAATTTTTTTCTGTTTCTCCCTTTGCCTTATGGTAGCAACATCCTTTATTCTTCAGAGATGAGTTTTTGCTGTTACATTTCTTTTGAAAAAATGAGTATTTATATAAGAAGAGACATGCAGGCTTATAGTCCTAGGAATATGGAAGAAATAAGCAGTTTAGATTTGGTTTATCTTCTTAGTTAAACCAGTCAAAAGAATATAGGCTCTCTTCTCTTAATTTTCACCTGGTTTTGTTTATCCAGGTTATATGAGCATTGTAAAGTTCCTTGCAATTTCTCTTCATACTTTTCCCAAGGAAGTTTCCAAACAGCTATGCAGGCAATTGTTCCTTGATAATTTTTATTACTCTTGTCTCACATCCACCATCATATTTATGTAGATAGACAAAAGCAGGTATGGCCAAGCCTGTGACATGATACAGGGAAGTGCAATACAGTCTGGTATTAATGAAAGAACAAAGATCTGGAAAGTTGCCTTACTTATCTAACAAAATCTGCTCCACAACATTTGTGACATAGAGAAGTCAAACAATAATGCGGTTATTCTAATTTGTTTCATGGCATATGCATATTACTTAAAAAACCATTCGATATTAGAGTTTGTGTGGAGGCTAAATCATGCATGCTCCTTGTGTGCTGTGCTGCAGAATGTAACTGTGAACTGGTTTGTAGCCTTATACTTAGTATACACACAGTGAACTTCAGGTAGGGGTATAATAAAGTTCCTCGCATTGAGAGAAAGTTTTAAGAAGTTCCACTTAAAAATTCTAAATTATCTGCTTGACTCAGCTTGAATTTCACAACACTAAGCCATCACCCAAATTAGGCCCAAGAGAGGGCTGTGAATCCCTTGGAAACCCATGCTGGGGCCGGCTCCTGGCCAGGACCCGCAGACACATGAAGAGAGCAGCCCATGTGAAGCAGGTTTCCTGATGGGACTTATGGCCCTGTGGGGGACCCACACTGGAGCAGGCTGTGCCTGAAGGACTGCACCCCGTGGAAGAGTGGCCCACGCTGCAGCAGTTTGTGGAGACGTTGCCTGTGAGATGACTCACGCTGCAGGAGTTTGCGGAGAACTCTCTCCCGTAGGAGGGACCCCACGCTGGACAAGGGGACTCCTCTCGCTAAGCAGCAGCAGCAGGAACAAGGTGTGATGAACTGACTGTAACCCCCCGTCTCCATGTCCCTGCCCTTCTGCGGGGAGGAAGTAGAGCTTGGGAAGGAGGAAGGGATGAGAGGAAGGTTTAAGATTTATTTTATTTTTCATTATCCAGCTATGACTTTGTTCATAATAAATTCAATTAATATCCTGAAGTTGAGTCTGGTTTACCCATAATGGTAAATGGTGAGTGATCTCTACCTGTCCTTATCTCAATTCATTAATCCTTCATTATATTTTCTCTCCCCTGTCCAGCTCCAGAGAAGAGTGATTGAGCAGCCTTGGTGTGTGCCTGGCATCCAGCCAGGGTCAACCTACTATAGAAGCTTAATGTCCTGCTATGGTCCTCCAATTCACACTACACCAGAACTTGTGTAAGTGTAGTGAAAGGGAGTTGAACAACCTCCATGATTAAAACAGTATTGTATTTGGGTCTGCCGACCTTACTGCCAATTCTTTATGAGCAGCAGGGAAAGACTAATTCCCTGATTTACTAAAAAGAAAGGTTATAAAGAGTAAGTGTTGCATTTTGGAGCATTGACTCATTTAAAACTGGAATACAAAAATGTGAACCCATACATGACCCTATGGGCCAGATTTGCCTGGCAAGCTCATACACGCCCCAGCCCTCGTGCCTGGAGTGGCCGCCTCCACGCTCGCTGTTCCTGGAGCTCGGATGGCGGTGCTGAGCAGAGCTGCCTGCTCTCTATACTGGGAGAATAACTTAATAGTAACTTAACAATAACTTACCAAAAAACCCACCACCACACACACACATTTCACATTGATTTTACATGTTGTATTTCAATTTTAACCATTTCTTGTGATGTTGTCTAACTTACGGTATGTTTTATGTGATCCCTCTGATAAATTTGATCAAATGGTCCCCCATCCCCAGAAAAATTCTGTGAAAAAGCACAGCAGAAGACTGGAACAAAACCCCACCTCTTTGAAAAGCCAGGGTGATACTGATGTGAAGCCTTGTAGCACAAGCAGCAAGTCAATGCCCTGGCTCTTCACTTTCTTTGAAAAAGAAGGAAGAAACAAAGGAAGTTTTTCTTAGATGAGTATCTCAGGAGTATTTAATTTCATGGAGCACCAGCCTACCTTACATGCAGTCCAAATTAACCTCAACTTAGAAAGGCACGGCCTGAGCTGGAGTAGGTAAAAAGTTTCCAGACAAAAGTAATATAGAAAGTTGACATTCCATTCCTGTAAGATCATGGAATCACAGAAGCATCTTGGTTGGAAAAGACCTCTAAGATCACTGAGTCCAACTATTAATTTATAACACCCAAGTCCACTACTGAATGATGTCCCTTAGCGGTGCATTTACATTCCTTCAATATCCCCAGGGGTGGTGGACTCAACCATTTCCCTGGGCAGTCTGTCCCAATGCTAGGCAACCCTTTCAGTGAAGATATTTTTCTTAATATCCAATCTTAACTTCCCCTGGAGCAACTTTGAGGCCATTTTCTATCATCCTAAATATAACATAGATTTAAATTTTCTGTTAAAGATCCCTTGCTTTATTTATCACACTCTAATTTTAAGAGGTTCATTGCACTAACTAACCTGCTTCTGACAAAGGCGAGGAAAAGTTTAACCCTTTTTTTTTTTTTAAATGAAAAGGATATACAATAAGAAAAAGTCATATGTAAAGTCTGTAACTTGCTAGGGGGAAAAAATCACAAGGCTCTGATGCTTAGATTAAAAACAAGTTGTTTTACCCTTTGTATACAATGCTTGCAATCTGCAGCTGTTCAAAAAAGACAGGAAGACTTAACATATAAACAAGTAAGGTTGTTGGCTTTGTACTTTTCTATTCTTACAAAGGACACGTGTACTTTACCTCTTGCAATGTTACATCAAGGTGCTGTCCTTGAATCAAGACTTTCTCATTTTGGCATTTGAGAGGGAGGAAAAGAGTAAAAAGTTATAATATTTTGCTTTTACTTTGAGGAGAATCTTTCATGCTTCTTCTTTAATGTGATTTTCTAAGAGCCAGGATGCTAAGTATCATCTCACATTTTACAGATGGGGAAGGAACTAGATGAAAAATAAGTGCTTTAGGTTCAGATCTTATACTGATGGTTAATCTTAAAATTGCTCTTTCTTTTTCAGTAGCTGGCATATGTCACCGCTATGCAGTTAAGTTTCTCAGGATCTAGGAATTAACTTGAGATAGGAGCTGCAACAATATTTCAATATTTGGCCAGCCTATGTCCTAATGTCCTAATGTCCTAATGTCCTAATGTCCTAATGTCCTAACATTAGGATCTTTTACACAATGGATGGCAGAGTTGATTTTCCCAGAATTGTTCTGGGACAGGGGTTAGACTACAAAACTGTGGATGCTCCATCCGTGAAACTGTTCAAGGCCAGGCTGGAGGGGGCTTTGAGCAACCTGATCTAGTGGGAGAGATCCCATCCAACCCAACCACTTTATGACCTTGTGTTTGTTTAAGTTTGGTTCTCTTGCCACTTTCAGCATTAGGAGACCTACAGTGGCCCACATAGCCTATGCTGAAAATCCTGTTGCCTCTGCGTACAGGAATCTGAGCGTGTGCTAACAGCACAATCCCTGTTATTGTGGATATACCCAGTACTAAAATGTGCAGGTATGCGGATCTCTTAAGGCCTTCATCATCCTGCACTTCAGTGAAGCTCCACTACATTGTTTTTGAGTACTTCTGCTTCAGCCAAAGAAGCAGCTCATAAACGTGCAGCTAGCATCAGATTTCCACTGTGACAATTTACATAGAGGTTTGTCTGGAACAAAGCTGACAAGAGAGGATCCTAAGAAATATTCATCTTCAGAGACAGGACAGAATCAATTAAAATAAAAGTTACTAATGCAACATTAATGCAGTATTTATTAATAACTAATCATTACCTTATCTGTCTTTACAAACCTGTTTTCTTACTGCTTAAACAGTGACATCCCAGTAAAGGTCTAAAATCTACTTTCATACTTTTTCTAAGGCTGCCTGCTTTATTGGTAGTTTCAAATCCAGAGTCCTAAGTGTGTTATGTTTTAAATGGGGATCTCCCTATATGTATACCATGTGCTTGTGAGGGATGACATCGGCAAGAAGTCAGACATACTGATTATTTTCCTGGTGGCAGTTTGGACCTGCTATTGTTCTAAGAGGAATATTTGTATTTCTGGAAGGCTGGAGTTTCAATAGCAACCCCTATATATCAGACATAAACTCTCGACGATTGACTTGGTTTATGACACCTTTCTGTAGTTATCTGTGTTCACCTCACCTCTCATGTTACTCTTTCAAACAATACCTTCTCTTACCCACCCATTGCTGTAGCCCAGTGAATATATGGAGTATAATAGCGGGTATTCTGCATGGCACAGATGATGTCCTCTGTGGAAAGTTCAGTATGATTTGTTTCCATTCAGCTGTTACTAAAAAGCTGTAGTGGTTTTGGTTTGCTGACACAAGATTCCCGGTCAATTAACACCAAACACCAGTGCGCCCACTAGAATTATTTACTCATTTTCTGCTGCAACATAAGGATTAGGAGGAGAGCAAAGCAGGCTGAAAACTTTAAAGGATATAAAGAAAACTATTAACAGAACTAAAAGAAAAATTATAAGAAACCAGAATAAACCTTCAGAACACTTCTCCCCCAACCCCTCTTTCTTTTCTCACTGACAACATAAAGAGACAAAATTTGGTATTTTCAGTAGGTTTACCACTTCTAAAATAATCTTTCTTCAATTCACTTAGGGAGAGGAGTCTCTTCTGCCATGCCTTGGAGACTTTTCCACAAGACACTGTTCTCTCATGATTTTAATTTTCACAAACAGCAGCCTCCTGGAAATGTGCAATCATGAAGTCTCTCCCACAGTTTGGTAGTCTTCCCACAGCTACCACCATGGGTCATCTCAGCTTGTTGGGGTGCAACTTTAAGGATGAGCTGTTCTAATGCAGAAAAGAAAAATCTTTTATCTCTGGGAACAGAGGTTTTCTTCTTCCATCCCAGGCAAGGTTTTTCATTACTCTCATCTCTCTCTGTTCTAACTTCTCATTGGATCACAGCTACTTCAACATCTGCTTGCTTCAACATGGATGCCTCTGCTCATGGCCGTGGTTAGAACGCCACATCCCCCCAATGCATTCCATAAGTTAAAGGGAAAAAAACCCAAAAGACTCTGATGTATCAATTATATCTTCACCATAGCCTTACAAGAGAATTTCAGCCCAAGACTAAGGCATCTCCTCATTCTCCTCCCATCTGGGATTTCACTCCTTCTTCGCTGACCTTGGTGTCTCCATGTTGTTTTCTTTACCCTTTCCTTTTCTCTCACTCAGAGAAGACAGCTGTCTGCAAGTTTCACCTGTGCACTGAAGAAGTTAATTTCTAGCCCGGGCCTGCGGATGGCCGTGTGATCTCTGCCGGGCGTGGGCTGCTCTGGCTGTGTGGCTGTTTTCCGGCCCCTGCCACATCCAATTCCAGCTGCAGGGCTGCTTGCAGACATGGGGCTACAGGGCCACCTCAGTTCTCAGCCGTGTGATTTTTCCGTGGCCCCAGCAGGGTGGCTCGGCAGCTCCCGGCCAGAGTGGAGCCCGGCACGGCTCTGGACAAAGCCGAGTGGAGCTGGCCTGGCCGGCCGGCCGTGGTAGGAACTCGGTGGGGCAGAATCTCAGCCCAGCCGAGCCACACCGCGGGCTGAGCCGGCCAGGCTGCGCGGCAAAGCAGGACCCGGCCCAGCCAGCGTCCAGTTAACTGTTCAAAGGCTGGAACCAAGGGAGTTTTTCCCAGGGCTTGTTCGTCTTTAAATGTGATCTCACAGAGGCATATTTAGCTCTCTTCAGTGGTTTAACAGGGTGTCGCTATTCAGAACTAGCCACCTGATTGGTTCTTTCAGGTCTGAAGGAACTGACAAGCTGCCAAGGTCCTTACAGGGATTCGCTTCCGTAACTCGTGGATTTTTTCTTAACTAAAACCCAAACTATGTTAAAACGCGACAAAAGCAAAACATTCTTATCAGATTTCCAAAATCCATAATAGCAATACATGAAAGTAACATGAAAAATCAGCCTGCAGGACTAAGTGTACTTTCATGTTCACGTGTTAGAATGATGCTATAATGATACTTTCAAAAAGAATCAGTATTCTTATTTGTGTGGATTATAGTGTGATGGCTAAAAAAATCCTGACCTTGTTCCTATATCAAGGAACCACCTGAGCCTGTGGTAATTTTCTGGAAAATAAACTATTCTAACTGCCTTGGTTTAGGGAATAAAAGTGGCCATGACAACAAATTAAACTGAACATGCCAGAAAAGATTCATTAAGGTAAATAGGAATAATTTGTAACTGTTACTTTATAAGTTTTGATTTTACTTTCTGTTCTTTTGAATTTTTAATTGCTCAGCAAGAAGTTTTAAATTATGTTTGTTTTAAATTATGTTTGTTTACAATCAATATATTACATATTTTTATCCATATTTCATAGGTCGTCTTGTTCCATTTTATAACATATTGCCCATTTACCTTTCTCTCAATGTTTCATATGAGGCAGTTATAGTCTTTCTTCTAATTAGGACAACTGGACAGAATATACCCTATTCTATAAAGAATATTTGCATGTTTTACAACAGGACAAATGGGCAACACATTTTTCTTTGCAGAAATTAATATTCTTCATTGTAAACAGTGTAATCCATCATGTTTAGCTTATGTGGTGAAATGAATATCCTGATAGTTAGTATAAAAGCTTACTGAAAGTGCAGTGACCATCTGCATCTCTCTGTTGGGCTTTAAAGGCCAGTTCTCCCTTCTAAAGATTTATAATACAAAGGGCAAATCACTAATTAGTACTGTAAATTAGTGTTGCCATGAGGTTAAGAAAAAAACTAACAGCCCCTGCAGTATTTCAATTAATGTTATTTTTAATTGCTTGTATTAGCATTTGAGAACAAGATTGATTAGCTTTTGACTGTCAAAGAAACAGAACTTGAAGCTCTTAAATACTGAAATGGAAGTTGTTAATTATGCTTAAAAATCCATAGATACTGTACATGGAAATCTGGAAGGTCATCTGAGTATCGAAGAGGGTACGTTTCTGTTCTGTTTAAATAAAAATTTAAAATGTTAGCATATGGCCACATGTATTTCTCATGCTCTCTACCAACTGATCATGCAAATTAACATCTCCAAAAATCACTCTAAAAACAAAACAGCTTTAATAGTGCATCTGTTTATAGAAAGTAATTTTAGAAGTTGTTTAACTTGAAAGTGATTAGTTAATTTTCAATTTGTGATTATAGTAAGAAGACCTGAAATTTGTCCTAAAGCTGTTGAGAGTTTTCCTCTGTAGACCTCGATTCAGGAAATAGAATCTGTTTGCTATGTTTTAAAGGCTAGCTCTGAGACAGGACTTGTGCTATTTCATTCCCAACTTCAAGGTTCTGCCTACACCAGATTTAGAGACCTCAGAACAGGACATAGAAAAGCCAGCAAACACAGCAGACATCTTCCAGTAGCAAGCTAAAAAAGGTCCTGAGGTGAGCTGTGTTGTGTAAAATTTTACTGAGATGCTTGTGTCCAACAAGGTAGTCACAGGTTGCTAGTCTTTCCAGAATATATATGTAGTTGTTTTAAAGGTTAAATAATGAAGAATTAAATAATTCTTCTTGTTTAAAAGGTCCTGTTAGATGAGCAATCTGGGAAGAAGTGCAGCTGAATTCATGTCCTTCTTCAGCTTGAAAGAATTTAAATACATCACCCATCTCCCAGCTTTATATATTAACAACCAGACCACTAAGGAGTGGGGTGGATGGAACAACAAAATTTTTTGCTTCTAATCAGGCCACTGAAACTGTGCTGTTTTGGTTAATGGTTGGGCTTGATGATCTTAGAGGTCTTAAGCTGCACCAAGGGAAATATAGGTTGGCTATTAGGAAAAAGTTTTTTACAGAAAGTGATAAAGTATTGGAATGGTCTGCCCGTGGAGGTGGTGGGGTCACCATCCCTGGATGTGTTTAAAAAAAGATTGGATGTGGCACTTGGTGCCATGGCCTAGTTGAGGTGTTAGGGCATGAGTTGGACTCAGTGATCCTGAAGGTCTCTTCCCACCCAGTGATTCTGTGATTCTGTGATTTTCCAACACTAATGATTCTATGATTTGGTTCTATGAAAACATGAGTGACTGAGTAAACCTAACTAGTTAGCCTTATTTAGTTCTGTAGTTCCAGAGTCCTGACTGTAATTGGGAAGAAGAGAGGTATATTTTCCAACTATATAATTTTGGCTATAGGCCTGAAGCACTTTAAGTGTTGCATAGTTAGCGGGCCAGAATCAGAGTTGATGTACAGTGTTAGCTTCTCATGAAGTGCATGCAGACATCTGCTCCCTTAGTGGCACTTGGATGTGAATTTAAAAGTTTTGCTGAACTGGAACCAGATCACAAATGGAGAGGAGCATGTAGTTCCACATTTGTTTTGTCAGCAGGTGGGCTGGTCTAAAAAAGTGCTCTCTCCTCAGTGCCTTGTCCCCACAGCTCACTTGGCTTATCAGCCACGTGCTTTGTTGAACAGCATTATCTTAACCACTGATGTGGCTAAGAATTCTCCTTTTTCCACCAGGCTAGTTATTTTTCAGCCTGATTATCACGATTGGAGGATTGTAATCATCAACGTATGGATATGGCAGACATACCATGTCAGCTCCTGCTTTGAAAGCCAGTGGAATTTGCTTCTTTTGTTATGTTGGTCCCTTTGCTGCATTGAGGCTCTGAAATAAGTCTGTAGAGGGATCATCTAAGTGTAGATTCTTGTTGGCCTTAAGCGTAGGACAGGTACCAGAGAGAGCTGGTGCACACTGGGATGTGCAAAAGAGTACAGCTATCAATGCATGAAGAACTTCTATGGTGATCAAAATTTGTGGCACTTAGGAAATTCGTGTCTGTACCTTAGGCAGCAGCCAAGTGGCATACTTGAAGTCTGACTGGAATTTCAGATCTTTTTAAGTCCCCATTTTTATATATCTTGAACATCACACAAGGCGGACCTGGCTCCTACTGCTGCAGTAACAATGAGTATGGTCTCAAACACCACAGTTCTAACGGACAACATTGTCCTGACTTCCATTTGCTTTCTCTTTCTCTTGCCATTTGATTCACATCTCCTTGCCAACCCCATTATTCAACTCATACACTTACAGGAAAAAATTATTGCAGGTTGTAAATAACCATATACTAGCTATTCTAGAAGAAGTGTAATATGAGGGAACTGCTGCCTAGCTTCTTAGTGCTTTACATCTTTTGACTAGATAATAGTAGAAAGTGAAGGATGAAAAACAAAGGGAGATTAAGATAAAGAAAAGGAAATTTAAAAATGAGATTAGATAAATAAAAATGGAATTTTATATTTTTCACTGTTGAGAAAGCAAAATGAAACCACATTTTAATTGAAAATTTTCATTATGGAAAAGGATTTTTCAGCTGAAAAAGCTTTCATACAAAAAAATTCTGCTACGTGTCAAAACAGTGTGTCAACTCATCAGAGGACCAGGATTTTTTTTAGAGGCAATTAGAAGGTATATTTTAGAGCTAATTTGACTGTCTAATGAGAATATCGCAAATGAAGTGATTCAAGATAGCTCAAGTACTAGTGATCACAGTTCGTCAAGGTCAAAAGTTTCAGTTATTAATATTTACATACATAAAAGTAGGCAAATAGTTTATTCACAGTTAACGCTTTAAAGAAAGCTG
>VYZR01060683.1:9084-23227 GCA_013400675.1 Oxylabes madagascariensis
AGCAAGAATCCTTCAGTCTATCACATTTATCATTCAAGATTTATTCAGGCTAAGACTCCCCCCTTAGGGCCAATACTAGGAAATAAAGTTACAAGGAAATAGTAGATTTGAATGAAAGAAAACATTCTTTACCCTTTCAAAAAGCACACTATTTTATATGTGCATCTTGGGCAGTATCCCCACTTCTTTTGGGAAAGTAAATACAGTGTTTTCAAAACTAAAAGAAATCTCACATTGAAAAACTGCATCAACTCAAAAGGCTTCACTGCCCAGAAAACTTAGATACCCCTCGGGAAAGCCACTGTAGCAAAGACAAGGAAATACAAGAGGCACACAGATGCAGCTTTGAAGGAAGAGATTAAGTCACGTAAGAAGTGCAATAGGGCTCATTAAAATGAACATGCAAAGGAAGTAAGACATTACAAAATCAAACAAATAAAGCCAGCTAAATGATGGGAGGACTGGAGATAAACCAGTCTTGGACGGTCCTACAAAAGTGCATAGAGCTTGCACACCTCCATCAGCTGCTGTTCGGAGGTTGTGGGAGGGACTAGCAGAAAAACTACCTGAATCCATGATGCCTTAGATCACCTCGTCTTCTAAAAACCACCTGATCCCCTACGCCATGAGCAAGAGACAGGAAGAGAAAGACAAATTTATTCTAAGGCTTAGATTATAAAAAGTTATTTCCTGAATTAAACATAAGGTCTAAGATAATGTCAGCCCAGTGCTCACCAAGTGTCAAAAAAACAACATCATGTTAGGAATTTTTGGAAAATAGAGATCAGAATAGAGAACAAATATCACTGTGCAAATGTATGCATAATGCACCCGTATCTAGAATTGTGCACAGTTCTTATCTCCCTTTCAAAAATGGTGCAGAGAAATAAGAAAAAAAAAAAAAATCTTAAGAGTCCTCAGTAGGCTAGAGAGCTGAGAGCAGAAAACTGTCTCTTCCTAATCAAAAAGGCGTCTTTAAATGAACCCCAGAGCAATGGGCTCAAAAGAAACTAAGAGACATGTCTCTTCATAAAACACACTTGGGCAATTCCTTTCCATGGGATGCAATGCATTTTAAGTTGTGATGTGGATTCAAAAAGTGATTTGACAAATTCATGGAAATACATATATATTGTTCATGGTATTGAACAACGATGCATCAGTCTCAAGAAGTCCATGACTTTCAAATTGTGTGGGAGGGAGGGTTGTAGGGAAGTAACCCCAAATGGTTACCCTTGTCATGGACTCTTCAGTAGCTGCTGGGCAGTACTATGGGGATGGGACAGAACCAAGAAGACCCTTGGCCTGCCCTGGGACAGTCAGTCGTGCTCTGATCCACTTATATATTTTGCTGCCACAGTCCAGCTCAGCCTCCAGGACAGCTTTCCTTACTGGCTCTGAAATGACCCTCTTGAGTAGCTCTGCAAGACAGAGACTGTGAGACTGACAGGTGTTTTGTCTGGATCTCTGCCCCTGAACTGTTTCCATATCTAAATTCCAAGTCTGGTTCTAGCTTTGAGACACCAGAATCCATCAATGTGGGAACACCTGTGGAGCGCACTGGAGGTCACAGAAGCCTCTGCATAATATAAAAGTCAAATGTGTTCTACCCTAATAAGTGAAAAAGTAGGATAAGTAAGGGCTCATATTTTATCTACCTTTTCTTTTTTTTGTAATTATATGAACAATAATCTTAAAATCCATCGCAAGCTAGAAAATCAGTTCTAATATGTTATAGTGATAAAAATGATAAATTTATTCTGCAGTCTTGCTATTGTCTAAAACCAAATACCTTAAGATGGTATTGTATTGCAGAGGTACACAATTTTCATGGAAAGAATCAACAGGCCTACTATCAGAGACATGCAGAAATAAAAACTGTTAAACAGTGTCTTTTACAAGATATTTGGAAAAGAAAAAAAAAAAAGCGCTCTCTTGAAAACAGTGATTTTTTTTTTCTAGGCAGTGTGAAATGGTCATTGTTACTAAAAGTATATCAGAAATTTGTATTTTGTATAAACATTACAGGACTACATACATAAATATCATGCTAAGAAGTGGTGTAGCTATTTAGTGACCCATGGATGGAAATCTTTTACTTGAAGTACTGAATGTGTCAGATGGAAATCTTTTACTTGAAGTACTGAATGTGTCAAGAAGTTGTCCTCTGATTTGTCCAAAAGGACAACTGAGACCAAAATAAAACCACTTGCCATGGAGCAAGAAAGGGCCTGAATAGGTCACAGAAGTGACGTATTGCCAGCTCCTGTTGATTTTACTGTTAGTCGTGATAGCTGGATCTTTCCTTAAAGCCACAGCTTCATCATTCAAACTACAAGGTAAGGATCTCACTTTTGACATAAAAATAAAAAATGACCACCCCTGGATGGGGCAGCCCCGCTCTGACCTTCGCAGGCCACCGTGCCTTCAGAGCGAGCTTCTCTTGGCTGGCTGCACTCCCTGACAGGGTCAATGGCATGGCAGTGACTTTCCACATGACAGGAAACCTGTGCTGGACTGGTGAGCTGCCAAGGACTTTGGGGAGGCGACCTGGTGTGCAAACAGCTCCAAATGGTGACAGCAAGGCTGGGAAGGAGTGATGATGGGTCACTTAAGGTTCTACCCTTTTGGTTGGTCCCTTTTAACCCACTTCCTCCCTGACCACAGGTGACACTGTGACAGCTGTTTTCCCTCTGGGCACAGTTGTTGCCTCTGTCACTCAACAGGTTTGACCAGTTTCAGGGCCAACGAGCCCAGCATTTTCACAGGATCCTCCCTGTCACGGGAGGATGCCACGGGCTACTATAGACATTAAGAAATTAGCATTTTAAGTTAACCATGAAGTAGAATCAAAGCAATCCACATGGAACTGCTAGGAGAAAATTCATGGCAAACTTGAATTACTGCACTAAACACCTTGATAAATTCTATTTGTAAAAACATTTCAAGAAGTTTTCAGGGTAACCAATACCCATCCCTACAGTTAGCAAGATATGAGTGTTAAGTTGGAAGAGATGGAACATGTAGAAACTGCTTGTCTTTGTGACAAGTAGTCAGTTCACTATCTTAAATGAAATTTTGCCAGTTTATTTGAAATTAATCAGTATCTGCTTCTTGGTAGATAGACTTGGTAATCCATGTAATGATCTTTAAAATTCTGATGCTCTGCAAGGAACACCTGTTGGCTTTTTTTTTTTGGACAGGTGCTGAGAATCAAAATTAAAAACTCGATGGAGAGAAGATATGTCAAGGTACTTACAAAGGGTCCTCTAGGACACCAGGACTTCCCTGATATATGGACAATGAAACAAGTGCAACAGCAGAATTAGTGGCCTAATGACCCCAGCTCTTGGAGGCTCTGTGTCACAGACTTCTAGAGCAACTATTCAAAACTAATCATGTACACCACTGATATACAGGCACAATGAGCCAAAAGTACATGACCTTCTCAGCGAGTTCCTTTGAAATGCAAACAAGAATCTGACGGATCAGGGAGGCTAAGCCTCTTTAGTTTAATAAAGAGCAAATTATCTTCCATTTCTTCCACATAAAATTGTGGCAACAGTGTATTGCTTGTTCTCAATGTTACACAGGAATTCAGAGGCGTTCAGCAATATAAGAAATTTCACAGCTTGAGTATCTGAAACTGCCCATAAATTGTTTCACCCTCTCTAGTCTCTACCAAGTATTAATTATTCCATTAACATTCACATGATGCTGTTTTCACCACATTGGATTCTGTGCAGATCCACAGACCTAATCAAACACATAATCAATCAATCTGCTTGTCAGATACAAGCAGCAAACAAGACTTCTTTGTGTCCTACACAATTGCCTTTTGAGAAAAAAGAGAGCTACTGGTTTGTTAGAGCATGTAATACACAAGTAACGCGTAAGGGGCCAGAGCCTGTGGCACTGTGAGGAAACCTTGTGACTGAATTCCTGACAGGGGACATTTCTGATGGGTTACTCAGACTGCCCTGACTGGTGTTCTGGAATTACACAGTGTGAAAGAATATTTTTAAAAGATGACCGCAATCACTGGAGTCAAAAGCTTCTTACAAGTTAACAAAAGACAAAAGTGGGCAACCCTTTGCCTTTTGCATCGCTGAGCTTTCATGACGGATGAACTCTTGCTGCAGAACTCCTCTCTGCAGAGCAGAAGGGAAAACAACAGGACAGCTCAACAATTTTTAAACGTCTCTCTCAGATTCTCAAAGGGCAACAAAAAGAGAGAAACATGACACCCATCCTTGTTTTGCCTCCTTTTTGGACGTGACAACAACTACTGTCTTCAGACCCCTGAGACCCTGCAATGAGACAAGGGTTGAAAGTAATTTAAGCAGGCAAATGTGGCCACATCCTTTTCTAGAAGTCAGCCACATCTTTCTGTTGTTATGCTGTAAAAAAACCTCCAGAAAAGCAAACATGATTTCCACAGGTACACAATAAGAAACACATAGGTACATGAACACACTTTGTTAAAGCTTTGATAAATACACTATGTGATCAAGTAATTTTAATGTTCATGTAAACATAAGCATTCCACAACTTGGACCCTATTCACACCAGGTAAGAAACTTCAAGCCCTGACAGTCCCAAATGATGTAATGAACTAATTAATTCTGCTAAAATTACTTTTCAAAAAGCCATTACCAGTATTTCAGATGAGTGGGAAACACTACTAAGAATCAATTAGAAGCTTGTTATATGCCATGTTTACTTGGCATCTGCCAAGTAAAATTCAATTGATTAACCCTTTTTACAGCCATGTAGGAATTTAACCATATAAAGTACAAACAATTCTTTACACAAGTTTCCTAAGTCAGAAAAGGCCTGACTTTCATTATGTAACAAAATCTGCTCAATGATTTCTGCAAAATCTATGCACTTTTAGAGATGACACACATGCCAACTTACTTCGATGCATTACATCAGAGCATACATTCCCTGGTCTTGCATTTGAAAATTGCTACATTTCCTTTTATTGTAAAACACTTGTGGAAAAATCATGAAGGTATTTATGCAGTAGAAATTTGAACAGGGGCTTAGGTAGGGTTCCTGTAAGTTTGCCTTACTGATAGATTGAAACAATTTTTATTCACCAACCTGAAGAACCTCCACTATCATCACCCCAGAAGCAGCAACTCAAAACCTCTGGCAATCATTGTGGCTGGTGCAGAAACAGAGTAAGTAATGGCCCATTACAACCACTGATGGAATCTTAAACATCTTTATTTAAATAGTCAAAATAAATATTTGATAAGGCATAGCTAACCAAAGCTAACCACAACATTTATTTTATTAAGCAGATATGTCAAAGGAACACAAGTGCCACCTCCTGGTTTAGGCATGGAAACACTCTGGGTTGTGCTTATTGCATTCAAAACTTCCAACTAGATGTAGGGGGTTTTTTCTCTCCTTTTCTTAAAATAACTAGAATGTTCATCTTCAACATTCACAGAATGCTGTAAGAACAACAAAAAAAAAAGAACTAAATGCAAGAATCCAGTAAAACTTGCTTTAGTGCCTGGAGCAAAACAGCTATATAAACTCTTCACAGGTACTCTTTCCCAAATTGAACTTCACAGACATCAAATCCTATTAAAACACAGGAATGACCACAATTTTAAGCAAATATTCAAGTGCAGTGGCTTGTAATTCAAGAAGCAGTCTTGGAATTAATGTGGAATCAAATCGTATGTTCTCACGACTCTTTTCTACCCTAAAAAAATGCCTTTATTAATTAAGTGAAAATGTGTCCATCTTCTATCCAGGAAGTGACAGAATCTAATAAAGAAAGACTGAGAAATTTACTACACATGGCACAAAAAACTGCAGCCCATTTTATATCTACTGCAGCAGTCAAATGACAAAGTTGTTGAGAATACAGGGGTAAAATACAACCCACTTCGAGTTCCAGTCCAGCTGCATGTTAGTAGCTGTGCAGGGGTAAAAAAAAGGTTGACTCCATTTCACACAACACCCTCAAAAGTGTTATCACTATTATGTCAGTCATTTGGTAACAACTACCAAAGTTCTTCCAAAGCAACTTTACAAGCAATTTAAGAAACAAATCTGCCCCAACTCAAGTGTTGCCCCCACTGCAGACACACAGATAACTGCACTTTCCCTCTGCTTACAGGAGTAAAGACAATTTACCAACACTGGGTAAATGTTGGCTCGGGGTCTCTTGTTTTCTCCCCATATTCAGTGTGGGCTGGAAGTACACAAGCCCACATCCCGGGAGAAGCTGAACTGTGTTAACTCTTTGTGTCCTGTGCACTCCTAAATCTTGCCTCCCAACATTTCATCTCTCTGTGCCATTTCACACCCGCATATACCCGCATAAAGCCTGTTTTTCTCCACAGGCTATGAAGCCACTGCTGAACTAAATGTTACAATTTCCCAACTCCACAATCTTCTTCTGTGTATTGACTTGCTGTAAATCAGGGTCTTAATCTCCAAGTCTTCTGGAATACATAGAACAACTTATATATATTTTTTTTAAGTATAACCTTTTGGAACAAAACGCATTCATGCGTTTGATGTCCCAGCAAACTCTCATTCATGTTAAGAAGACAGACAATTATTGCACTTGTATCCCACAGCAGCAAGCGCTTCCAGAAGGAGAACCACAACTCTTTCGGCAGTCACCATCCCCATACTTTCTCATCCCAAAGCAGCACAGTCCACGATGCATTCATCAGCACTTGACCAACTCCTTGTTTGGCAAAGGTTCTGCCACGACTTCATCCCGCATGAACTGCTCCTAAAGACAGCAAGCAGGGATTTAGGCGATTTACATTGTTTTTGGATCTCCTCTACCTCACAAACACTACAACATACACCCAGACTGGAAAACAGAGTGGTTATTAGCGGTATGAATACGTCTCCCGAAACATGAAAGCCTTAACATGCCCACGAGGTGAGAAAAGCTGCCAGGGCTGCTGGAGTCAGTCACAGCAGCTCTTCATTCACATCACTGATTTCGTCCCGTCTGTGCCCTACCCACGCCCACCCATACAGGCATCTTTTTAGGCCCAAACACGGCAGGAGGAGACATGGAAAACGAGAGATCAGGCAGCAAATGTAGTCCCAAACCAGGAATTTCTAAACGCTGCTCCGCGCTTCCCGCACGGGGCGGCGAGCCGGGACTCGGAGGGACCCGGCTGGAACCGCGTCCGACCGCCCTCCCTCCGCACCCACCTGGTCGTAGATGACGCGCAGGATCAGGGAGCAGCTGGGGCAGGTGGCCACGTCCTCCCCGTTCTCCAGGTCCTCCTGCAAAAGGCCGGGAGAGCGGTCAGGGCCCGCCGCCGGCCCGGCCCACGGGCCGCACCGCCCGGTTCTCCCCCACGGCCCCGCCCGGCCGCGCCTCACCCGCGTGATGAGGAACCGGTCCCCGCAGGGGCACGGGTAGCTGTAGGTCCCGGTCTCCTCGTCGTACTCGAAGTCCTCGATCTCCACCTCATCGTGGAACACGGCCATGCCGCCGGGAAGCGGCGGGAGCCGGGCCGGGGCGGACGGGAAGAGGCGGCGCCTGAGGGGACAGGCGGGCGGGGCTCCCCGGACGTGATGCGGCGGCGGTAGGGGAGGAGGACAGCGGGCCGGGGGATCCCGGGATCCCGGGGGAGGCTCGGGGGGGAAGGAGGGAGTGGGGGGACGGGAGGGTGAGGGGCGGCGGGCTGAGGGTCAGCGCGCTCGAGGCCTCCTGGCTCGCCCTTTCCTCAGGGCGGGAGCCCCGCACGCCGGTCGGAAGCGGCGGCCGGGCCGCCCTGTGCGGCCGATGGCGCTGCGGTTCCAGCCCTGGCCTCCTGCCCGGCCATCCCGGGGCTGCGGGGGAACGGCCGGGCACTGCCGCCACTTGTCCTTGGCCCTTGCCCTTGTCCCTGCCCCTTGGCCGTGTGCTGCCCCTGCCCCTTGGCCGCCCCAGCCGGGCACAGGCTACCGTGCCTTCTTCCCCACCGCACCCCGCTCCTCCCGGCGCTCAGCGTGTTCCTCTCAGTCCTGGGAGAAGGGGGAAAACTTCGTTTTCTATGATTACTTTTGCAGGAAGGACTGTTTGTCTACAGGAGTGTTTTACCGAGAGATAGCTTTTTGACAAAAGACCTCCTGTGCTGCTTGCTTAAGTACCCTTGTTGCCCCCCTCTGCACTCTCTTGCATTAACCTACCTAGTCCTTTGCACTTAGATGTGATGCGGGTGAACTAAAAGTAGTTCTCCCTTCAGATAGAGATGTGAGATATGGGATTGGGGGAAAGAAGAGATGCAGATATCTATCTCAAGAGATACAAACTCAGGGCCAGTGGATCAGAGGGGATGGAGAATGAGTGGCTCTTTGGTTTTAAGTGAGGAGAGGAAGAAGTCGTGACAAGTAGTGCTCGTTTTGCTCCGTGGAGCAAAGGAGGTTTATAAAAATAAAGGGTGAGTGTCAAGAGGATGGAGCCAGGCTCTTCTTGGGGGTGCCAGCCACTAGGACAAGAGGCAATGGACAGAAGCTGATGCACAGGAAGCTCCACCTGAATATGAGGAAGAACTTTACTGTGTGAGCAGCCAGGCACTGAGACAGATTGCCCAGAGGTACTGGAGTCTCTCTCACTGGAGATATTCCAGAACCATCTGGATGCAATCTTGCACTATGTACTTACTCTCAGATGGCCCTGCTTGAGCAAGGAGGTTGGACCATATGACCCACTGTGGTCCCTTCCAACCTCTGTGAAAAAAGAGGGTATTTGGAGGGGCTATTCCTGTACTGCCTTGGGTAAGATGAGAATAGAGGGAGAACATGCCACCTGACAAGAGCCTGGGAAGCTGAAGCACAGCGCTTCATGGAGGGCGGGGAATTGCCAAAGAGCTGGATGAGTGAAAAAATCACAGAGGTAACAGATGGGGGAAAAGCTGTTCACGTTTTGTAAAGGCATGAGTCACACTTGTATGTGGTAGAGGAGAACTAGGACTTATTAAAAGATATTTTGGAATTTATTGGTTGGAGAGTAAAAATTGCAAATTTTATTGTGTTTTTCGTTATTGGAAAGTGATGATAGTTTCATTACTTTCTAATAAAAGGAGCAAATTTCTTGAACTACTGTTCAAGAGCTACTTCTAATTTAGGATAGAGACTCAGCCTTAAAGTACTTGTATCAATAGGGCTTTTCAGCTGTGACTATAAAAATTGTGCTGATATTTCTTTTGTTTCCAGTACTATGTGTTGATACTGAACTTTAGGTTGGTTGGAGATGTAGATGTCTATAACCATGATGTGCTGTCTGAAAGATTCCAGATGATAAAGTGATCTCATGAATTTGAGAAACTGATTTTTGAGCACTTTCGGTTTACAGACAGTACGCCAAGGTAGAGGACTGTGACTTCTTCATTAGATGTGTATTTTGTTGTTCTAAAATATTATGAGATTGTTAATACTTTTGTTATCAACAGCCTCTACACATTGATGTAGAAAGTGTTTTGTTTAAACACTTAAGTACACTTTAAATACTCTGTGATGCTGTGGAAAAAAATTTTGAAGTAATTTTGCTCACTGGAGATAGACGTCTTTTAAATAATTCAATTTTTAAAAGTTGCAAGCTGCTGTGGAATTAAATGCTGAAAAACTATTAAAAGTTATGGACAGTTGAAAGCTGCAGGAAGTATTTCTTATGCTTGAAAATGGGCATTTTGAGTAGTGACTGTAAATGTATTCCATTTCTGAGCAGCCTAATTTATGGAAGCTCTGCCTTATTCATACAAGACTACAAACAGGACAGATTACTAAATGACCAGCCAATGCAGCTGTTAGTGAAATCCTAGAGTATAGGCCTGATTAGTTATCAACAAGCTGGATCAGTGCCATTTCAAGGGATTCAAAATGAAAAACATTTTGAAAATAAATTGCACGCCTTAAAAGAATGCACGGAAAGATAATTAAATGAAAGTAAAATATTAATGCTTTAAAGAAGCAGTGGACTGCATTGTGGGAATAAATATAATTTGACAGGTGATGATATATGATAGAGAGTTGTGCTAATCCATTTTAGGAAAAATAAAGGCAGATTTACAAGGAATGAGAAATATCTCTTGGCTGTCTATGAGCCTTTTCCTACACTTGAAGGTTCTGACTAACCTTCAATGTTGTGCATGTCAGTTTACCTTTCTCTGTCATAGCTGTTTGAGTGTGTGGTTTTGAAGCGTCACACCATGTTTCCAGTGCAGTGCATATGAGTGTCTTCCACTTTCTTTACTCTTTAGAGATATATTATATTGGGCACATGGAAATGTGAGGGATTAATGTGCTTTTAAATAAACCTGTGAACAAACAGGCTTAATTGAAGTTTATAAAATTCTCCACCCAGAACCTTTTCTTTACCACTGGAAAGGGAATGCATAGTCAGTGTTTGATCTTTCATACATGAATATTGTTTGAACATTTAAAATCACAGATATGTTGGCTGGAAGGCACTTCTGAGCATCATCCAGTCAGAATTCTTGCTTGGAGCAGCACAGTTGTTCACACTGGATTTAGCCAGTCCCAGGTGTACACCTTTGTCATGAGATTTCTCCTTTCCAGCCCTGCAGTTTCTCAGTTCCCCTTTGAAGGGGAGCTCTGCTATTCAAACATAGTATCATCCACAAGTTTGCTGATCACAGTAGAATGGCCCAGAGGGGACCTCAAAGATCATCCAGTTCCAACCACCATGCCATGAACTGGGACACCTTCTGTCTCATCATCCAAGTTAGTGATAAGTATCACTAACCTGTATCAGCACCAGGGTACTCTTACTGTTCTAGCCAACAAGTAAAGCAACTTGAAGCCATCAAGTCTTCAATTCTTTCTGCCCAGGCAAGTTTTCAGCTGCTCCAACTATCCACCTGGCTTCCTCTTACTGATGTGTGTGTGCTTCAGGGGCTGGTGCCAGGAGCCACAAGACACTCCAGGCGTTTTGCGTCCTGTCCCCTCAGCTGCGTGACCAGACCTTTCATCACGGTAGCTGTTCAGATTTATCAAATGTAATCTGCCCTTGGTAAATCTGAGTCACATCTTCCTGATTGCTTTCTTAGCTTTCACCCAGCTAAGGGGACAAGCTCTGAGCATTTTTCCAGATACTGAGATGGTGCTGACTGCACTGCTTTTTGCCTCTTAAAAATGAGCATGTGTAAGTCTTTTCCCAGTCAGTTGGAGACTGTGTGATAAGTGTTTTTCATAGGTAATATTTGCCTGACAAGCATGTCAGCTGTGTCTCTTAGCAGCCTTGAGCGTAACCCATCTGGCTCTGTGCATTTGAGTACATCCAGTGTCTCTCAGCAGGTGCTGTCCCTGCTCCTGCTTATCCCCCACCTTCCCAACCACCACTGGTATAAGCAGAGGTCTGCGTGCAGGCTTTTCCTGTAAAGACTGAGGCAAAAGGAACCTTGAGTACTTCAGCCTTTCCCATATCGTCTCTGACAAGGTCTTCCCGTTGTGAGAGACTGATGGTTAATGACTCAAGCAATCACCCATTTGGAAAAGCTACAGGGGCTTTGCTGAGGCCAGGCTTGCACCCCTGGACCAAAGGGTAGGAGGAGAGGTTTGGGTGTGTGGTGGGAAACCTCAGATCTGCACAAGAGCAGCCCAGGTGCAGGGAAGGTGAGTGCCCACCACCACAGCATGACCACAAGAAACTGAGCTTTGTTAGCAACAAGCTGGGTGTGAGCCAGGAAAGGGAAGAGGCCAGTGAGAAGCAGGTGCTGCTGAGGTGGGATAATGCTTTTATCATGCCAGTGTCCTCCCTGACACAGCTGGGCCAGCTGTAAATCTTCCCTCCCAGGGAAGGTGTCAGGACACTCGTGTTCACACCTGGGCCTGAAGGGGTTCATCCCTTCCTGTGAGGCAGAACTGGCATGAGAGGCAGCTGTCGTGGCTGAGAGGGTGCCATAACCCATCAGAGACCCCAAAGTGCCCCCAGACTCATTTCTGGGGCCTTCCACCAGACCTCTGCACATGATGCACAGTGTTGGAACACACAGTGTAAAACTCCCCCCAGGGGAGGTATGTGGGCATTCCCACCTGAACCTGGATGTAATGAACCCATTGAAATCTATGTTTCGTGGTCTTCCCTCACCCCTGATGAATCAAATCTCCACCATCACTTTGACTAAGTGAAATTGCAACAATCAGTTCTTGTCACGGTATCCATGGGTGGTAATATCTTTCCTCTCCACTAGCTTCTCTTATCCTTTCTTTCCCTTATATATTTTCTTAAGTGATCCTTTTATACTTTTATATTGTTTCATTTCTATAGATACTAACCAAAAGGGCTCTGTGCCTCCTTTCCATTGCAACCAAATTGTTCTAAAACAAACCTGCATTATACATACATACATATATATATGTATAAAAACACTGGTCATTCAGTGTCATTTCGCTCTAATCTGCCCCAAGGAATCTATTAACAAGAAACTCACCTTTAGGAGTGGGCATAACATCCCTTCACTTGATGGATGCACATTTTCACTTTTTTATGAAACTTTCATGCTTTCAAAATTCCCTCTCATTATACTTTGTGTCTTTTGCTAGTTTTAGCTCCAGCTGAGCTTTGGCTTTTTCTGATTTAAGGGAAATAAAACCTGAAAACAAGCCATGTCAAACCCTGAATGCTTCATTTAACAAGTATTTACAATTTTTTTTTCAGGAACCAGTAATTCTGAAGACTGCCTGGTCGTCATGGCTCATGCTACCATTTGTGTGGGTTGCACTGGTCCTCAGTTACTGAGAGGTGCTCAGAGCAGAATTTTTCCTTCTCATTCTCCATTGGAGGTGTTGAGACNCAGCCCAGGTGCAGGGAAGGTGAGTGCCCACCACCACAGCATGACCACAAGAAACTGTGCTTTGTTAGCAACAAGCTGGGTGTGAGCCAGGAAAGGGAAGAGGCCAGTGAGAAGCAGGTGCTGCTGAGGTGGGATAATGCTTTTATCATGCCAGTGTCCTCCCTGACACAGCTGGGCCAGCTGTAAATCTTCCCTCCCAGGGAAGGTGTCAGGACACTCGTGTTCACACCTGGGCCTGAAGGGGTTCATCCCTTCCTGTGAGGCAGAACTGGCATGAGAGGCAGCTGTCGTGGCTGAGAGGGTGCCATAACCCATCAGAGACCCCAAAGTGCCCCCAGACTCATTTCTGGGGCCTTCCACCAGACCTCTGCACATGATGCACAGTGTTGGAACACACAGTGTAAAACTCCCCCCAGGGGAGGTATTTGGGCATTCCCACCTGAACCTGGATGTAATGAACCCATTGAAATCTATGTTTCGTGGTCTTCCCTCACCCCTGATGAATCAAATCTCCACCATCACTTTGGCTAAGTGAAATTGCAACAATCAGTTCTTGTCACGGTATCCATGGGTGGTAATATCTTTCCTCTCCACTAGCTTCTCTTATCCTTTCTTTCCCTTATATATTTTCTTAAGTGATCCTTTTATACTTTTATATTGTTTCATTTCTATAGATACTAACCAAAAGGGCTCTGTGCCTCCTTTCCATTGCAACCAAATTGTTCTAAAACAAACCTGNAGTAGCACAGCTGTCAAAATGACAATTATCTTTGCTTTTTCTTGCAGCACAATAAAATCAAAAAGGAAAATGGATCATTTAGAGAGGACAGCAAATAATTTTCGACAGGAGGTTAGTGTTCTGTTCTTCAGGATGCAAGTAATTTTATTCTTTTTTCTGCAAAGATAATTATATTGGATAATAGTATTCGATTCTTAGGCTCCATTTTGCCTTCTGCTGGAGTCTGGTTTACTTCTTTTTCTCCTCATTTTTAATACTTGTTATTGGTATAAAATTAGTGTATTTAGTGCTCAGTGGGTGAAATGTAATGAATTGTAAAATTTTTCAGTGATATGATGCTGTTTACTTTGTGTTGGACAAGAAACTTAATAAGATTTCTGGTCAAGTATGGATTATAATAAGTAATGAAAGCACATAGATACCCCTCATCTCTAAACAGGCTTCTCAGATTTTTATGGATTTCTACAGTTCTGGTTCAGATCTGAGATTTTAAAATGTGGAAAATGTTCTTTTATAACAGGAGCAAGCAAAAAGTGTAGACATTTTGAAGGGAGACATGATAGATAGCTGTAAAAAAGATCTTCACAGATACAAGGAATTCACA
>VYZR01060683.1:32941-47652 GCA_013400675.1 Oxylabes madagascariensis
TCCATCACTAGTTTTATTTCTGTACTTCTACCGTGTTTCTAGATATAGAGATATTTGCTTTCTTTGAAAAGTCATTTGTTTGTTGCTAGAAGCAGAATAATCTGCTCTTCCTTTTGGCCACCTACTGATTTCCCAGTCTGTTCTAAGCACACACAGGTTTTTCCAGTGCCAGTACTGACATTCCCGGCATTCACTTAAGCAGGTTTATGACAGCAGAGCTTTTGCACTAAAGCTTCTGGGACAGAAGAGAACAGTGTCATGCACAATGCTTAAAATAAATCCCTCCCTTCATTCTTCACATGTCCCTCAGATCCAGAATGTGTCTGTCAAAATTCTTCACCTCTGTGCAGAGGATTGAGGAAATAGAAACTCTAGCAGCCTTTATGCTGTTGTGACAAACATCTGTACAGGATGTTACAATCTCCAGGAGGCCCTGCTGGGTTATCACTGGTGGTTTGGAGGACGTGGTCCCTGGAGGAGCAGCTGTGTATGGGTTGACAATGCAAAGGGAGATGCCACTGTGGGGTCTGATCCTCGCTGTGGATGTGCTCTCATGTCACAGGCTGAGGCACTGGAAATATCCTTAGTGCAAATGATGGAAGCAACAGCATTAGGGGTACAAAGACAGCAAGTCAATAGTAGAGGTGCTGGTGGAATACCGTACAGCAATGGCAGCATTTGCTGCTCTTCATTCCATGTCTTTTTAGGGATTCAGGAACAGATTTTCTACAAAGTACAATCTTCCCGGGGTTTTTTTGTTAAGCAATCCAGGGCAGGCTCAGTGTAGTAACTAGTTAACAAGAAAATACTTAATAAAATCAGTGAATTTGCCTAGAAATTATTTTTATTTCAGAATATTTTAAAGAATTTCCAGTGTTTATTCAGGCAGTGAAAATCCTATATAATGCAGAATCTAGACAGTAGCTAAATCTTAATTTCAGAACTAACTACAGCCTCTGACTAACACATTCTTTTTAGCTGTGATTTGAACTGAAGCCACTGGGGGTTTCGTGGTAACTTACCACAGCTGTGACTTAGGGAACTGAAAATAAGTTTATACTTTCTACTCTGGTAAAAATAACATTAGCATTACGTGGTGGTTGGTTTTACTTGAGAACATGAGACAGTAAAGAGTCAAGTGACCTTCTCAGATAAACCAGAAAAGACTCAAAAATTTCCTAACTAATGGTAAATACATACTGCAGGGTTTTTTTTTTAATGGAAAACCCCTATGGAAGTGGAAGGAGGAAATACTGAGAATTCATAAGGGGAAGAAATTGGGAAATGACCTAACTGGATCTTAAGTCCAGATCTTACAGATTGTAATCTGTGTCAGAAAAGGAGAAAATCACTAACGTAGCTGGCAGGGTATTCGCATTCCAAGTGTGGGAATTCTGTGTACTGTGCAGGTCAGGCCTGTGGAATCACACCCATCAGGTACTCAGTGCTGAAATGCAAAGTCTTGGTTCTCAGTAGTAATCACTGGCATTCTGGGACTGTGTGCATACATCTGCTTTGATTTAATGGCCTGGGGTGTAAGCAAGTGTGTTTAATATTACAGAAAAATATTCTTGGCTTGATGAAGGCGTTTCCTGGAAAGATCACATGTTGTTTCCACATCACCCAGCAGCGCTCACAGATCTGTGAAGAACTGCAGCCACACATTACAGGTAAATGGCATTGTACAGAGATGCTATCTGAAGCCCAGGTTTGATTACATCCTACAGGATGAAGCTGCGCATAATAACCCAGCATTCTTACATTTAAAGGTTCAAAATGAGATGTGAGTTAAACAGCTTCTCTGTACTTACTCTGCTTTGCAGAAAAGTTTTGTCTTTGCAGTTTTTACTTTCCTCTGTTAATCTAAATTTTACATGGATATTTCCCACTGCTGACTTTATTCCAGAAACTATTAAGCAAATGCTGTTTACTTTCCTTAAGGTGGGATTGATGAAAGATAAGCTGACTGCTTGTAAGAGATACTTCAGCATGCTTCCGTGTCTGCTGTATTTGTGTTAGAAATACCTATTTTTTTCATGTGAATTTGGGATTTTACTTGTCTGTAAGCTATGTTTCTCTTCAGTGACTAATACCCTCTGCATTCCAAGTACAAGCACTGATCTAAATCCCCAGAAAAACAAATGGGTTTGAGAGCCTTAAATCTCAATACCTATTATCCTGAAACAGGCCAGGCATTTTCAAGAAATGAGCGCTTGAAATACCTCTAACCAGACATTATTTTTGAAGTGACTTCATGATTATTATTTCTGTTTTAATTTCTTCCTTTTTTTTCTTTGTCAGAGGGAAGAATATCTGAAAAGGATCTAGAGAAACACGTATCTAATGATACTTCATGGTACATCTGTGGTCCCCCTCCAATGATAGAATCTATATCCAAACTACTCACTAACATTGGTGTTCCTAGAAACTGTATTTTCTTTGAGAAATGGTGGTAGTGACACCTGCTGAAGAGAAAATATATTATTTTTCCCAGTACATTTTGATAAGCTAAAATGTACAGAAATGGACTCTGAATTATTTGGAAGATTTTAATGAAGATGTCTTCAATGATGAAAGTGGGCCTTTAATTTAACTGTAATATACCTGTGATACAGTGCTGCTGCTTTGGGGGAAAGAAAAGTGATTTTATATTAAAGACATTAACTGTTCTGGTTTTTTGATGGTTTGCCTTTTCTTATGGGTAGCAGCATATTTTTACATTATGCACTTGCTTTGTTAGTCAGCTTTTAAAAAACCTTCAGTGTCTGATTCAGCACTTGTAGAGAATTAGTTGTGCAGCAATGCCAGGTCTGTTTATAAGGATAATTCAGGCCACAGCCTCTGAATCTGCTCCAAATGAGTACACACTTCCCTCCCCAGTTCTACATAGTACATTTACTGTTTTCTACAGACGAGGAGTTTCTGTGTTGCGACTTCCTTCTCTTGCCATTTCTTCTCAGAAGAAAAAAACCCACCTCTTATGTGGTTTATGTAAGTAACTCAGTTGTGTTGACAAAGATATTTTCTTGTAATCCTGTTTAGCCCTGAGTTGAAAGTGTTGAGTGCGGCAGTCTTAAGAATTTCTCCCCTGAACCTGTACCCTGTGCTGGTGCTGAGGTTGTTCAGTCAAGATTGTGCTTGCATGGGCCATGTCCTCAAAAGCAGCACTGGCCAGCAACAGCCAAGATGGGAAATCTCCAGAGTCATGCTGCATAAAGTGCAGAGCATTAGGGGATTCCAGGACATACTGCTTGGAGAAAAGGCTCTGGAGAGGCTGGTCTTACAAGGCATGAGTGTACCTCTAGGTGTAATGGCTGACACCTGAGCCCTTCCTGAATGAACCTTCTTTGTCCAACTTTTACAAAAACTCATCACAGAAATCAGGAGATCAACAAAATCTATGAGCTTGTTAATTATCTGCATAGACAGTTCAAGTCCTTAAGTGGCAGAGATTCCTGTTACACATTTGAAGACCTCAATCAGGAACAATATCAAAAATACTAAATTAATACTGAATTAGTAAAAATATTGAATGGATAAGGCCTTCCCTTTGTTAGTGGCTCCCTTCCTTCAGTTACATGTTTCAGACATAGTCAGCTAGGTAATGCAGCAAGTTCCTTGCCATCAGTGTCTCCCTGCTCTGCCTTAAATATGGGTTGCAGAGACACTGAACCATCAGCCAGTTCCCAGCCTGCTGCCATCATCTTGGTGTGGAGCACTCTGTTTTTCAAGCATAACGTCCCTGTGGTTGGCTAAGAAGGCCTCAAGCCCAGCTGTAGTTCTGTCTCAAGAAGAAATTCAACTCCAGCATACTCCAGTTGAACCCTCTTTTTCTCAGTCTGGAATGTTGTACAGCTTGGGGGCTACTTACTGCCACATCCATGTGCACCTCATCCTCAAACTGCAGAGAGGCAGTCCTGCTGGAAAGGCCAGGCCCTTGCTTTGAGTGAAGCACAAAGCTACTCCTGGGCCTGTGTCAGGAGCTGATAAATGAAATAATCCCAGCACTCCCTGGGCATGGAAGAGAACAGCCATATCTGCTGCCACTCGGAGCACACAGAACATAAGGACAGGCTGTATTTTCCATCAGGAGGGGTGACTCTCATTGATGGACCTTTAAGAGTTGCCTTTTGGGGACAGTACTGTCTGATGTACCAATGAGGCTCTGCCCCTAAGTTTGGCCTTCTGCTGCCTGCAGCCTCATCCACCTAGGTCTGTGCTTCTGTTCCACGCAGTGCCACCGCAAGCTGCCACTGCTGGCCGCCTGCTCAGCCACTGCAGGCCCAGAGGGGATGTCTCATCCAATCCCACCTTCTCAAACGAGAGGAAGATTCCTTCTGAGTACCCCTATTGCAGTGAATGCTTCCTTGTTAGTTCAGTCTAGAATGTAAATAGGACAGAGTGCTTGTCGCAAAAAATAACACCAAGGGGGTTTTGTGTTCACAGAGATCGCAGCTGACATGTCAGAGCTTGATGCTTGAAAGAAGCAGGGTTTTCCTAGGAACGTGCAATACATTGCTATCAGGAAGTACTGGTGTCCTAAAATAGCCATGCACTAGGCTCATCTGTATTTTAACAATGTCATGATAAAAAGATTCTGAGAAGCCTTTAAATGTTGTTTTTCTTATGACTTCTAAATCATTTCATGAATTATAAACTGGTACACCCTTTTCTTCCCTTAATGCAGAGGTTTTCTGCAGCCCAGATTACATCTCTTTCACAAACCCTCCTCAGACCTGCACCAAAATGTCCATTTAACAAAAGGCATTTTGAAACCCTTTGCTTCTGTCATCATCCTCTTTTCCCTCTAACCTCCTTCTGTCATCCCCTGTTACACTCAGCCTGAGTGCTGTGGGGCAAGGACACATCTCTCTAATTGTGTGGGCTCACCCACTTGAAGAGCAGAACGAAACACACATACACTGCCCCGAAACATGGACAAGAGTCATTATTTCATACCCCCCCACCCCCCAAATAGTGGTAACCTCTGGTACTGAGAGCAAGAAGTCCTTTCTTACCTTGTAATAAATGCCATTTCTAAGCCAAGAAATCAGGAAAGTTGTTGACATCCCCTTCCTCCACAGCTTTTTCCTGTTGACACTTAAGAATCTTTTGGAAGTCTCTCTAAAGAGTTTCGTGGTCTTTTAGTGAGACATCAGTTTCACCTTTAAGTCCATTACTGGATCTGACTCTGCCATAATTGAAGATAAAAATAACATCCCAGAAACATTAACCCACATAAACACATGGTCTACAAATAATTCAATAAATGTGATATTGGCCTGTGCTGGCGGGAACAGAGAGCAGCCCCTGCTGTTCAGCTGCTACTGAGTTGGAGAAATATTCTCATCACTTTGGTGAATCTTGTCATCGTAGGAAATGTTTACTCCTCTTACACTTGTGCCAACAGCTAAGGAACGGCTGAAGGAGAAAAAGTAGACTGGTACTTTTTAAATTTTTGCAATAAAGGATAAGGAGTAAGAGATGTGTTCATCTATACATTTATATTTGAACTTAAGGAGATGGTTTGTGAGTTACCTGGTGTTACAGCCTGATTAGACTTCATCTCTCTCCTATTCCTGTGACATATATTATATTCTTAGCCGTGTGCTCATCTGGTACAATAAGTATCAAATATTCCTAGAGTATTTGCATCAATTAGCTGTAAAAAGAGTGGCTGTTCAGTTATCATTGTATCCTTTTAGTTAGTAGGGTGCTTTTATGAGTGAGTAACAGAAAGCACTTAAAATAGAAAAGCCTTTTTTCCCCCTTCAGTGTATAGGTAAGGTACTGATTAGAGTCAGCTGCCATATCCAGCACCACAGGCACCTTCCTGAGGGTGCAGGCTTTGGCAAGGATCACCTTTTAAAGCCAAAAGCACATCTTCACTAACAGCCTCCGAGACATATGAACTGTGTCTCCAGCTACAATTCATAGGCGTGTTGTTCGCTGGCATTTCTCCTACTTTCGAGAAACATTTATCAGCAAGAAATTAGTATCAGCTCTTCTTATACTCTTCAGTTCTGGGAGGATGAAATTCCTGCATGAAAGGCTGATCATGCTTCATTTCTGCCCTATAATTGGCTCCCTGAGGCAAATGTAGAGTCACAGCAACTACAAAGAAAAAGTAGGGTATCCAAATGCAGAGCCCTTCCTCTGCTCACCTCAGAAATCAAGGCTGATAGAGGAGCCAAATTAGGGAGAAATGAGTATATTGTTTTGTACTTAGCTTCATTTCCACGCATGTATTAAAGCTACTTTGGGCTATTTCATTTATACTGTTTTCAAGTGCACAGATCCAATAATCAAAGACATAACACAAGTTGAAGTACCAGTCCCATCGTTTGTGCCCTTAACCCCTCTTAACATACCTATTTTCATTATGATGCTTCAAGAGTTTGGACACCCTACCCACCATAGTTGTACCCCTCTGCCCCTGCACCCTGTTGTTTGTTGCAATTTAAAAACCCTTTTCCATCTTTCATTTAATTCAGCCACTCCTCTTTGACATTCCTCATTTGCCTCATCCAGTCTTTTCTTAAACACCTCCAGGGAAGATGACTCCACCTCCACCATCGCCCCGGGCAGCCCATTCCAATACCCGAGCTGGATTTCCTCCTTTGAACTTCTCCTGTGTAACAGCTGGTGGCTTGTTCAGATGACCACTTGCTGACTGCCGTCTTTCACTTCCCTGGCCAGTCCTGGTGGTCCTGCTTTCTCAGGCCCAAAATGGCAAAGGCAGCTGAGATAAAATGCAGATAACAGCTGTGGAGCCTTGCTGCTGCACCACAGACCTGCCTTCCCCAGCCCCCATCACATCTGGATCATCTGTCTGAGAGATGATTTAGGCTCTCTCACTCTCCTTGGGACAGGGGCACGGCACAAGCACGTGCACAACTTCAGACAGCTGAACCAGCTCAGAGTAATTCAAAGTCACAAGTTGGAACTGATTATGAGATTATAAACCCCAAACCAGCTGCCCTTTTGAAACTGAAAAAACATGCAAGTTCTCTTCCGCTCTTCCCAACCATAACCCAGCTTTTAGGGGAACAAAGTTTTAAATCAAGACTTCACTTAAACAGGTGCAACTTCCCCATGGGCCCTTCCATGCTCTGTTG
Organism: Oxylabes madagascariensis; assembly: GCA_013400675.1. Lineage (NCBI taxonomy): Eukaryota > Metazoa > Chordata > Aves > Passeriformes > Timaliidae > Oxylabes > Oxylabes madagascariensis. The sequence goes on from VYZR01060683.1 coordinate 40,060, forward strand.
GGAAAGGAAAACCAAGTAGCCAGTTCTGCAGCAGCAGTAACTACTGCTAATTCAGTAGTAAGGAGCTTCCCCTCATCACCACTTGGAGAACTGAGTTCCTCCTTTTGCGGACGAATAATTTGCATTTGTGCAAACACCACAAATAAGGAATCTCCTCATGACCTTTATTTCTCTTCAGTTTTGTAAGCAGTTGGGATTCAGTTAAACAAGGTCAAACTGCAATCCAATAAACGTTGTCTATTAAAAAGTATTTGAAGAGGTCTTTCTACTGCAACACTTTCTCCTAGCAAAAGGTTCATTAAATATAGTGAATTTTTAAACAGGATTAATACAAAGCTGGTCCTTGAGATAGAAACCATCAATAAAAGGATCTTATGCTATTAAAATCTGCGAACAGGAACTTAAAATTGTACAAAGCAGAGACCTTGTATTTAAGCAGAACAACTGCAGCAACCTCTTTCTGAGGCCATTGGAACCCCAGTGTAATTTCAAAATACCAAAAGAAACAACTGAAAAATAGCATCAAAAACTGAAGTTACTTACAGTCCTGTGGTTAAACCACTGAATTCAAAATAAAACACTCTTTAATCAATGACAAAACTACCACTGTGCTTTATGTGTGTGAAATCAAATGGTTTAAACTTGAGTGCCTTCATCCCAATTAAATGAATATTTAAGTGATGTAATTTTTCCCTTCTCTGCAATGTTCTGCCAACTGAGTAATTTTTAGGCATGAAAGATGCTTTTGAACCACTTTAGGTGCACATCTGATACAGAACACAGTCCTTTGTACAGCATTTTGATTTGAAGCCTAAGAAAAATTATCAAGCACAAATCAGTCAAGGGAAAAAGCAGCAAATCACTTACAGAGCTCTACCTCTTGCTTTAAAACAAGAAAAGCAGGGGAATTTACAATGTTTTTCTCACCTTGTTACCAGATCACTTGACCACTTCTAAATAAGGATGAAGGTGGTTAAGAAGAGAAAAAACCACTCCTTCCTACGTTTGTAAAAATACTGAAGTACTTAGAGAACATTGGCACAGAAACTATATTACATGTACATTCACTTGTAAATATTTTTATGTAGCTTCAAACATAAAAATGTTGGTAATTTTACAGAATTCTGTTAGGTATCACTCCCAGAATATGGTTACTTTTATGAAAAAAATGGGTTTGTTAAGGTATTTTCCTTTTAGAAGGTCGTTTAGTGACATTTGTTGGTCACAGACCCCTGTGTACAATTTCAGTTCTTTACCACAAGGTATTTCATAACAATGAGGAAGTGGTGCAAAACCACCTGGAAAAGGTCAGGAGGTAACATCTAATTCCAATTTTAGTGATGATAACCACTGACCAAAGTACTTTTTACCTGCCTTTTTGTTTCCTGTTTTTTTGTCTTCTGAAGCCCCCACAGCTACCGGTGAATTGTTGACTAGCAATGACTGAATAGGAAATTGCATTTTGTACTGGAATCATCCACCTCACAAATCCACCATGGGGTTTGTTTACCCACTGTGCCTGAACAAGTACACGATTTGCTTATTGCATAAAGATTTGTAAGGGTTAATAAAATTCAGAAGAGAGTATCAGTGAGTGTGCTCCTGCAGAAAGATATGGATAACAGCCATCTTATCTAAGCTTTCCAACTTCAGTTTCAACCTCTTGAAGTCAAAATACCATTTTTATGACACTACAAGCCTAGTGACAAAATAACATCTGGCACAATAACTTCTCCAGAAAAGCTACATGGACAAGAAAGTACTACATAGTAAAATCTGACCGAATGAAACACTTGCCCTGACCCAGACTCAAAGCTGGCTTGCTAAGGTTGGTCATGGAAAAAAGTATGATTTCTGTCTCTCCCTACTTTTTAATTTAAAGTGTAGCTCTAGGAGAGCATTTCCCACTAGTGAAAGGAATTTTGCAGTTTCTGTGGGTTGAAAAGTCTGGGCCCTGTAGATACTTAAAACATTAAGATACCAGAGTGCTAAGGAGCAAAGTAAGTCAAAGAAATGCAAAAAAGAAATGCTGAGTTGAGCAGTGGTGTTAGTGGTGGGGATTATCAAAATCTGTTCTTTTGTCTTGGCAAAGTATCAGCCACTCACAGGGTTCCTAAGAAGCAGGTCTTATTCACAGGAGCAGTCCACGTCCGGTGCTGCCCCATCGATGCCGCTGCAGCTGTCAGGCCCTGGCGCGCAGCCCCCGCCCTCAGCGGCCTCCCCCGCAGGGCAGCCGGGCACGCTCTGGCCGAGGCAGGCCTGCCCAGCATTGTCACCAGTGTCACAGCCGGCAGGACACGTCTCCGCTGACGCCCCGTCCTGGGGGACATCTCTGCCATTGGTCCCGGCTACCTCGTCTCCCAAGTCTATGACATCATCTGGCTGCTGTTCTGGATCAGGCTTGGCTGCTCTTGAGATCTGTGCTTCTAAGTTTCTCGTGTTCTCTGTGACTTCAAATTCCTGCTTCTCCTGTGCCCTTTGCTTCTCCCTAGTACTGAACTTAGCCTTTGTGGAATTCTTCATTTTTCTGTTGTGCATGTCGTCTTTGGAGAACCTCCAGTGAAACTACAAAGAAGGGATCCAAATGTTAAAGACCATTAGAGGCAATCTCACGTGGACATCTACTTGCCTGAGTAGACATGTTTTGATCAGTTAGTTTTAATTCAAAAGACTAAAGGGTTTGACCAGAAAGACCCAAGATTAAAAGAAGTTGCCTGACCAAATCAGATGGCCTAAGATGATTTCTGCCCACACAGATATCTCTGTTACAGGAAGGAACATATAGGAGATCTCTTCCTCTGTTAAGAGGAAGGAGAGCTCGATGCTTTCTGCTTCTGCTGTTGCATGTGCCTGGTGGGTTCCTCTCGACACTGTGTGGAGGGGAAGGATATGCAAAGCTGCGTAAGCACAGACAGAAGAAGCAATCCTATGGCGTTATTCCAGTGCTTTTCACCAGGTTAACAGCAGAGCTAACACCACACCCATGACCATACCCAAACAGTAAAACATTCTGAACCATCTGTATGGATGTCTTTTGATGAGAAGTCATGAGGCTGCTACTTGCAGCACTCCCACAGGACTTGCCACAGCCACCATTTCAGAACTGTTTTAACTACTATTCAAAAACAAAAAGGGAACTAGCAGCACCTTGAAATACTAATTTGACTGGTATAACATATATAAAGGCTGACAAATATGTCATATTATATCTGCTTCGTTTGTCAAAAAATAAATCAAGCTTCCCTAGAAAAGACAGACCACAGAGCCACAGAATCATAGTATGGTTTGGACTGGAAGGACCTCAAAGGTAATCCAGGCAGAGACTCCTCCTAGAAGACCGTGTTGCTCCGAGTTCCATCCAACCTGGCCTTCAACACTGCCAGGGGGTGGGGCACCCAAAACTTCTCTGGGCAACCTGTGCCAGTGTCTCACCACCCTCACAGTAAAGAATTTCTTTCTACCATCTAATCTAAACCTGCCCTCTTTCAGTTTGAAGCCATTACCCCTTGTCCTATCACTACTCTTCCTGGTGAAGAATGCCTTTGCGACTTCCCTGCAGGCCCCCTTCAGATATTGGTAGGCTGCTGTGAAGTCTCCATGCAACCTTCTCTTCTCCAAGCTGAAACAGCCCCAACTTTCTCAGCTTGTCTCCAGAGGAGAGGTGCTCCAGTCCTCTTACCAACTTCGTGGCCTCTTCTGGACTTTCTCCATGGTTCCAAGCCACTGCTAAGCCATCCTACACAAGTTTGCTAAGTACCTCTGAATGTGCACAACCATTTTTTCAGCAGTGTCAGTTGCTGATGGAAGCTCAGGAATGGGTCAGGAGGCAGTATCTGGATGGCATAAATAATCTCATCAGGACGTTCAGCAAACCTAGCCATGTCCAAAAAAGCCATTTTCTCCAGTGAAACTGGGTCTGTGCTGAAGTTGGCCAAAAGATTTTGTATTCATAAATTTTTTATCTAGCTATTTATCCCTTAATCAAGAAGCCATTCAGTACTTATTATTAGATTACAAAGCTGGAACAATGTTCTTTCCTCCTGGTAGCCAGAACTTAATGTAAAAGGAGAAGGGGAAAAAACCAAAGAAACTGGTTTTCACAAAACTCTTCTTGGTTTTACTTAAAGGAAGTTATCTTTCACTTCAATAGCACTGCAATTTACAGAAGAAGGAACGGTAACATCTCAATTCTAGAGCTCAGCTGTTTAAAATTCTGACACCTGAATTTTTTCCTCTGTGATTTGCAGAAGTGCTGGGCACCCACTACTCCACTTAACTCAATGCTGTCTTTGACAGAAGGTTAAGACCAGGGCCCTAAATGTGATAAAGATCCAGCTGCAGGAAGCTTTGTGTGTGTGCGTACGTGTACGCAGTCAGGTACTTACACCGTTATCTCACAAAAATGCATTCAGCCAGTTTCTGCTGAAATAAGCACGGTTTTGTATAAAGTGAATGAACACTTGAATGAACCTCATCCCTGATTGAATATTACACTAATAGAAGTACTTCTCAGTGAAGAGAGAAGTTGTACTGCTCCTTGCATATTTCCTCTTCTGTTCCTCTGACTACCCTGAACAGCAGTTCATTGATGTGCAAAGATAGGACAGTACATTTTCCATCAATGCAATATCCTTTTAATCCATCCTATTTCCCTCCTCTGAGGGTTATCTATAAACATTTTAGACATGCCGTATCTTAACTTAAAAAAAATCCCTGATAGCCTGGGATGTTGTATGTGCAGAATATTCAGCAACTTTTAATCAAATGCTTGAGTTGGCATCTTTGATGTGACACAACAACCACTTAGAGATGTTGAACCAGTCTTAAATCCCTTTACAGAACTATAATCAAGGTGTGTTATCCTTCCTTGACCTTTGGTATGAAAATGTGCTGTAGTGATTCTTGCCCTCAAATATGCCTGTATATTTAACACTGCCAATGAGTGAGTCCTTTGTTTTGTCAACCAGACATTGTTAGATAGGTTTTTATAACCCAGAATGAAAAAAAACTTAAACAAAGTCTTAAGTCATCTGGATGGTATGTATGTGTTATTATAATACAAAAAATCAACATACTTCTTTCTCTATTTGAGGATGAACAACCACATATGGGTTCCCATCCCTTCCACTAAAACAACACACAGTGGTAGGAAAAGAATGACCAAATACAGGCACTCTAACACTCATCCCAAGATCCCTTTAATCACCTGAAAACAAAGAGAAAACAAGGAAAATGGGCTTTGTAACAAGTTCACACAATATTCTGGGCTCCAGCTTTGCTAATGAGAGAGGGTAAATCCTAAATCAGTCACTCCCACAGCAGTTCTCTCCTGCTTCAGTCAGTTCAAACACTCCCCTGGTCTGCACTGTATCAAAAAGACAACTTTCACAGAACTAGGCTCCAAAACAATGAGGGCTTCATAGATGAAAACTATCTGCAATTATCTAAACTGTTGGGTAAAATGCTTCTGGTGCTCAGCTCTGCTCAACATTTCTGATCTCCTGCTGCAGCTCTGCTCTGCATGGCCTCAAGCGCCCACTCCTGCAGGTGACATTGGGCTGGCAGCACTCACCAAAGCCCACAGAGCCAGAACAAAAACACAGCTGCATTAGTCAGCAACCTCACTGTCACATAGTTCCAGAGATCTTTTCCATACTTCATCTGGCTTTCCTGATCCTTTGCATACTGAAAGAGCAAGGCAAATCTGACCACTGTAGGAAGGCCATCACTTTCTCGGTTTCCAGTTCCTGTATTTCTTTCTCCTACGGTACAGCATGATAGGTTTGGGCAGGGGTTCCCACAGCTGTGTGTTTAAAAATGGAAGTGGGAATACATACATGCATGCACATCCATACATCATTAGCTGTCAGCCATGCCTTTGGATAATTTAGCTAGATTCTAGAGGCTTTTTTTGGTTAAATTGCAGCAAAATTCATTAATATTTGTCGCCCACGCAGCCTTTCTGAGAAAATTGTTTTCATTAGGTACCAAGACTTTCCCCACACTTTAAGTATCAACAAATGGTTTGTTTTCATATTTTCATGGAGGAGGAGAGAGTTGACTGACCGTTGACCTGGCCAGTAGGTGAGAGAGGTGGCAACTCTCACCTCCAATCCACGGATCCCTTTGGAGTTCTATAAAATGTGAAAGATGTAAATAAAGTTTCTTCTTTTCCAGCACGACTCAGCGTGTGGAAGCAATCCTTTCCTGTCACAACTCAACAAATATTCACACAATAGAAACACCAGCCAAGATCATGCCTACATTGTGCCAGGTTCTACCAAAACAGAGAGAGACAGAGAGAGAGAGAGAGAGAGAGAACAAGAGAGGGAGAGAACGAGAGAGCAGTTTAAACAAAAAATACAGGAAATGGGTGAGAGAAAATAGTGTTGGTTCTACCTTACAGGCACTGAACATGAGAGAATTCTAGGTCTAAATGGAGGTTTATGGCTGGTTTACATGAAGGAAAATTTGCATTTCTTATGCTGCTGTGAGTTCAACAGAGAATGAAATCTAGGAGTTTGACATCATTTAAGCATTTTTTGTTTCTTTCATCTGAACTGTTCCATTCCTTGTGTCTCGCTATTGTATGGCAGAAACACTGAATAGGGCATTTTATTTCTATGGGAAATCAATTTCAAAATAAAAATACCACCAGCAAAATCCAGAGAAACCAGAAACTCAAGGTTATTTACCTTAGATTCTTTCTTCTTTGCTTTCTGGGGCAAAGAAGGTCTCTGAAGAAATACAATTTGCTTTGTAGATAAATTCCCCTCCCTGAAAAGAAACAAATGCACACTCCTGAGAATGAATTAAATTCACATCCAGCATCATTCAAAGCGAAAATCCATCTCAGTCATTTATTTCTGCAGGTCAAAGAAGAACAAAATGAAGAATGATCTTCACATTGCCTGTCCCTGGTGTCTCTGAGCAGCCTGGTATTTTGGGGGGCAGGGAGAGGGGAATGTTCAGACTGATAGAGCCTGTCAGCCTATGACACAATTTTGCTGAATGTTTTAGCATTAGTGTGTAAACACAGAATAAATTGTTTGGAACAGAAAGGAAAAAACCCAAGAGCCCCTGTGTCTGTGTCTCAGCAACACCAGAGTGTTCCTTCTCTCCTTCCCTCCCTCCTGGGGCACTAATCTGGAGTGGGACTGGGTGCTCCCTGTAGGTCTAGAGCATGGCAGGAGGAACAACCACCAGCTGGGTGCCCTTCTGCACTGAGCTCTGTTACTCAAGGTTATTAGTGGGATACAGAAAGCTGGAAGAGAAAGAAAATTTTATCTGTATCTTTAAGAGTCAGGGATTACAAATCATAACTGTGATTTTCTATTCATTCTTATATTTAAACATTTATGTAAAACTTAAGTACAGTTTTTCCCTCAACACAGATGGCCTTTTACTTTTTAGGTTTTTATGTGTAGGAGTAGTCTTCATCCAAATCTCATAAAGAGTATTTTTACTCTTTTAAGATAAAAAATCATGACTGATTATATTGACGTATATACATATAAATATATCCCTGACCAGTGAAAATTGAGAAAGCACCATCTTTATGATTAACAAGTGGTATGATTGTTTTTCACCAGT
>VYZR01060689.1:0-39530 GCA_013400675.1 Oxylabes madagascariensis
GAGGAGGGAGAGGGAAAGAAAAAAATACCCGACCCTAAACCAAACAGAGGAGCACAGTTCGCCTCCCTTCGCTCACCCGGCTCCAGCCGGCAGCGCTCTCCGCTCCCAACCAAAATAAGAGCGGGCCGCGGGCCGACCCGGGCTCCCGGCGGGGCGAGGAGCCTCCCCGGCCCCGGCCCCAAGGGGCGGCGGCCCCACACCACCCGACTCGGGCCCGCAGCCGCGCATCCTCCGCCGCCCGGCCGCGGGGAGCGGCGGGGCCCGCCCCGGAGGGGCCCNCGGGCCCGGCCCGGAAGGGTCCGAGCGCTGCTGGCTGCGAGCAGCAACCTCCCAGCGCCGCGGGATGCTCCGAGTCCAACAGCACACCTGATCCAGCGCCTACCCACTTGGTCACAGGGGCTTCGCACCCCGCAGAGCATCCGTGACACTGATCCTGACACGGACTGTGGGAGACTTTGTGGGGTGTCCTTCATTTTATTCTATTTTATTTTATTGTGCCTGAATAATTCAAAGCAGGGGAAAAAACAACTTCTTCCGATGCAAATGAGCAGCTCTTTAATTTTAAAAGAGACTCTTATTTTGCAGCAGTGTTTTTTGTTGCCTTGCTATTGAACTTTGAAAATAGTGTGGCGGAGGAAAGCAATAATGAAGGGTCTCGAAGGCTTAAGATTTAGTTAAGTGAGTGACTCAAGATTGCACAAAGAAAGTTAGTTACTTAGTTAATTGAGAATTATTCACCTTCCGAGATCGGCGCAGCAGTTTGTTCAGATGACAGTGCGAACTTGGGGAGGGTGGAGGCAGGAGGCCGACAGGGGAGGAGGCAGGTCTCACTTGAGAGGTGGTTTTTTTTTTTTTTTTTTTCCCTCTCCTCCCAGGACAAGTTAAATTGCAGCTGAAGGAGAGAGGTCAGTATCTTTTCAAATCAATCTCTCTGTCTGTCTGCCTATGTCCCCATCTATTCCCTGTAAAGGGAAAAGCTCCAACTTTGTTCCTCCATCTGTTCTGTATCATCTGCAATCGACAGTTCTTTAGATTGCATGCACTTTTGCTCCCAATGAAGTGAAACTTTTAAGGTGTATAGCCACTTATCTAAAATAGGGAAAAGAGGGAAGTCGTCTTTTCCAGTCTTAGTGGAGAATTGTTTTCTTTCCGTGCAACTGTTAATTCTCGCTCCTTCTTTTTTCTTTTCTCTTTTCTTTTCTTTTCTTTTCTTTTCTTTTCTTTTCTTTTCTTTTCTTTTCTTTTCTTTTCTTTTCTTTTCTTTTCTTTTCTTTTCTTTCCTTTTCTTTCCTTTTCTTTCCTTTCCTTTCCTTTCCTTTTCTTTTCCTTCTTATTTTCTAATTTTAGAATTGTAGTTGACAAGTTTTATTTAGAAAAACACTTTACAAGCCACCACTTAATGCATTATTGAATTTTTTTTTTAAATGCTTGAGAGAAATCACGTTAATGAAGAGAACATTTGTAGTAATTTGGTGATAATTATCAGAATCACCAAATATTCGCAAAGGCTTTAACATTATGTGTTGGAAGAAAAGCAAAACACATTACTTTAATAGTCTGATATGCAAACTATGGACCATTCAATTACATGGCTTAATAATGCATACATGATGTGATCTTGTTATTGGGATAGGAAGGGCTGCAGTAATTCACTCCAAAGACCAAGTGTGCTCTTACATTCAGTAAAATCCATTGCCATGGATCAGGGGGCCCTGCCAAACTACATTTAAGAGAATAAAAATTAATGACTGAGAATTTGAGCGTTAAATTAACATTAATTATATGACCTGCCTGCTGGAAAGATTAAATTTCTTACGCCCTAATTAGATAACGTCTCCTCATACATCAAACAATTTCCATTTCCAGATTTCAGGATTAAAATGCAGGCTGGGGAGACCGGACTTGTTCGGTGGCCGGCACCCGGCGGCCTCACAGAGAGCTCCCGACCCCGTCCCGCTCCTCCCGAGCCCCGGGGGCTCACGGCGGGCTGGGATCGGGGCCGGGGAGCAGCTCTGGGTCAGCCCTTCTTTAACTTGAATTTCCCTCACCCACCGCCCCGGATGTGGCGAGGCGAGGCGAGGCCGGGCGGGGCGGGGGAGCGCCGGGGGTGCGCGGGTGCGGAGGGGGATGCGGGAGCGCCGGGGATGCGCGGGTGCGGAGCGGGAAGCGGGAGCGCCTCTCCTGCCGCCGGGAGATGCCCTGAGGAGCGGCCCGGGCACCCTCGCTACCCCAGGGCCCGCCCCCGCCGGCAGCCCCGAGGAGTAAGGACGGAGAGACGGGGCTATCTTCCCACCTCATGAGTGGAACTAATTTGAGTTTAATTGCTTCTTTTAAGAAAAAAAGCCTCAGCGGTTCTCCCTCCCTCCCCAGCGCAAGCACGCGGGATCCTGCCTTTTCCTGCCCGTGAGAAATCTCCTCTGCCCTGCTCCTTCACCCCTGCAGCCCCGCGGTCACCCACGCATAACCCACGGGTGGCGGTGGCCCCAGGCAGCAGCCTGCTGCGTGCGCCCCCTCCCCTCCCCTCCCCTGCCCTCCCCTCCCCGCCCCGCGGCGTCCGGGCCACGCAGCGGACACGGGCGTGTGCGGCGGGGCCGTGCCACCGCCGGGGCCAAGCAGCTCGCTTTCAGGTGCTCGGGTTTCACGGCTTTAACCTCGACTTCTGCAGGGGAAAAATAAATTGAGAAAAAAAAAAAAAAATAGAGGCGGGAGCGTGTGGCAGGGGGGGATGTGTGGGTGCTCGCCCGTGGGGCGGAGGATGCCGGGGGCAGGCAACCCTGTCGGCTCCGTCCTCCCCGCAGCATCTGCAGCCTGGTGGTGGGATGCTCGTTGTGCGTCCATGGTTCTTCGTTGTGTCTGCTTTTGTGCTGGACCTCCAGGAAAGCTCCCGAAGAAAAGTCTGAAAAGTCGGACTAAGACAAACGTTACTACCCAGAGGCTGTTTTGGGAGAGCGACTGTGCAGCAGAGCTGAGGTGGCCTTTGGTAGCCTCATGGTTAAATGCAAAAGTCATTGCAAGCCCCTACCTGCCTCGAAAAACTGTGAGGAAGAGGAATCATAACATCATAAAATGTTTCCTTGTTCTCACTTCATTCCATAGTACCAGATAATTGCTTTTTCAACTCAATTGAAACTCAGTTTCTGTTATTGCAGTGTTACTGCTCCTCCATGAGCCTCAGCATTTGTCAAAAACATCCATTTCTTGTCTATTAATGTGTCTTGCTCACTTTCTGGACTGGATTGATAACCATTTATGTTTAATGCTATGTTAAGTAACAGCTTTGAGAAATGGAGTAGGTGAGGAGGCTGTGGAGGAGATAAGAGTAAATTGTCTTGTTCTTCAGCCCTGATCTCCAGAAGCACCTCTCCTTCAGGTCTGAAGCCTAGGCCATACAGTCAGACCAATGCTAAAAATGAGTAATTATTCCCCAGGGAGTTAATTTTTCCAATAAATAACAAATACCTTTTATTTTAAATTTGATGGCAAATAAAGTTGGATAGATGGGACTGGAGGCACTGAAGACAGTATAAGTTATCTGGTAACACACAAGCAGTCTGCAAACTTGAACAGCATCTTCAGCAACATACCCACACTCCAGTAGAAAGAACCTTCACCAGAAACAGTTGAAAAACACATATAACAGAAGCAGATCCAGAAACCACACAAAAGAATATTGTGGCAAGCAGCTAAAAAAGTAGCAGCCTGCAGAGCTCCCGCTGTTTGCCACTCTTTCCAGCTTTAGAACAACTGATTCTGTAGGAACTTTCTGCCTCTGGTCAAGCTGTATATCCTTCTGTCAACTTCAGTGACAGAGCTGAAAAAAGTGTTGTAGAGGGCAGAAGTGATTGGGTGGTAGTGGCCTTCGACTAAAACACACTGGCACTCCTCTGGTTACCAAGTTATCACAGTGGGAGTGCGATAGTGTTATTTGTTATAACAATCTAATAATTGGTCTACAAGTTTCATATTGAGAGGAGGCTACAGCTGACATAACCATTTCTCCCCTGAAAATGCAGACGTGGATGTGGTGGGATGCCCCTTTCTCTCTGCTGTGGTGAGTGACAGCCCAAAGTTTAATTTTAAGTATCTGTAGTCCAACTTATTTTCTCCCATTTGTGTAAATCCAGTGGTTAGAAACAAGGTAAATCACTCCCTTGCTTTGAGTGCGGGGTGGGCAGGGGCCATGACTCAGGCACTGCCACAGGTGACGTGACAGTGGCACTTCTGCAGCTATGCTTGACTGTCTGGGGGCGCCGACACCAGTTAGAACAGCAGGGAGTTCTCTGCTACGCCCACACACAGCCCATGAAAGGCAATCAGTTTTCATAGGGAACAGCTCAAATAATTCATGTACCATAATAATTGTACATTCCCACTAAAGTGACGCTGAACAGTCGATCCTTCAACAAAAAAGATTTGCCCATCACCCTACATGATTGCTAAAGTGTTACATTTCTAAAAAACCCCTAAACCTCCAGGATGATATGCAAGTACATAAAAATTAGTGATGATAACTGAGCCTAGAGCACCGTGGCTGAAATGGGAGTCTCTCTGCATGTGAGCTGGGTGGCAGAAATGAGCCTGGATCTCTTCCCTTTGCCTGCTAGGCCCTCCATACTGTGAAGACTGGGTTGTACATCTTCCCCCACTCCACTTTCTGCTGCGCCAGCATATGGTTGGTGTTTCCTCAGTGGGGAGCCCCCAGCTGAGAGCGCACCTGTGGTATAGTCAGCAGCAAACAGGACTAAAGAGTTAACCTACTTATGTGCACTGAGAGAGGTGAATTTATCCACTTTTATTTACTGCTACACTACCGGACTGCGCTTCAGCATAAATTGGTTCAAGGTGCCTTGTTTCAGCAGTCGTACAGAGAACTGGCTTCTTAGTTATTCTGTAACTCAAAGGTGTGCAAAATCACTGCCTAACTGGGAATAAAATTATCATAAGCACAATTATGCCTGTGCTGAAAGGACAAGGTCAGAAAAGAGAATCCAGAATGTCAACAAGACTAGTTCATGATGGATTGTCCCAGACAAAGCTGTCTGATGTTATATATCACAAAAAGTTAAAAGATGATGTAATTTATATGTTAGACTCATTGTCAATTCACACCCAAACCCGAGGAATGGCAAAATCCATTGTCGTACTTTCGGCCATATGGCACATTTTGGGATGTGTGGTAAGAGTGGTTGGCAATACAGAATTTTTATCTTTGGCATGTCAGTAAAGCATTTTGTGAGCTGACAGTAGCTTCTGTGTTTGGCACCAGTAATCCTGGGGGACCCTGTGTCAGTGTGTTTTCCCTGCCATGGCTTCACGACAACTTGCTCTCTGCTCAAAATAAAAGATCTTCATGCAGCCAAAAGGGTCTCTGATTTAGTCCTTTTGCTCCAGAGTTTTGGCATTGCTGGTTCAAACCTTTAGGGATGGTGAAACATGGTTAGGCTGGACTACTCAGGGGTAATTTGATGGTGTAGTGGCTTCTATCAGCTCTCATAAATTTCTTGCAGGGCTTCTTGTACTCCTCCCCCATTATTTCCTTTCTTAATTTTTCTTATAGTCATTTTTTATACTATACCAATGTATATTTATCCAGTAACTCTCCAGAAAAGCTTGGTCAACATCCAGTGCTCATACATTATTTTGAAAGAGGTCCATATTCACGGCTCCTGACAAAAAAGAAATGCATTCATTGCAAGATCTGCCTGCTTTGGTTTTAAGGGTAAGAGATGAAGACCTTACTCTTTTCTTTGCCTCCTATCTGAGTGCATCCTGGTCATTACAAGTGGGAATGGGAGAGCTGCCCCTTGCTATAGTTGTGTGATACTTCCAGTTAAAAATTTTTGGTTATAATGTTGCTAGATTGCATCAAAAAGGCCCAGATTTTCTATTGCCACAAAACACTTTGGGAATGAGGAAAAATTTACGTCTTATAGATTTTAATCTACAGTGGGGCAAAGAAAAAAGTCTGGGGAGTGGGGAACAAATTAAAGGGACTGGCTTCAGATGCAGTACACAGCATAACAGAGCTAGCTCTTCCAAACACGGCTGAGATCACCCAGCTTGATGCTATATGTCCTGTAGGCATGCTGAAGGTGGAAATTGGGGCCATTTGGAAATTACATGCCTTCACATTCTAAGTGCATGGTTGACTCAATGCAGATGAATGGTTGTTCCTCTTTTCTAGGAGTGTACAGTCCTGGACATTTCATTGGACTGTATTTATTGTCTTAGGTTAGTCTGCAAAAGACAAAACCATAGACACTGCTTCTTGATTTGAATGTCATTTTCGATAATGTGTTATATCCACAAAGAAAAAGGTATATCCTACATATAGGTCTGGTGTGATGTGGTAAAAGCAAAAGTTAAAGAGCTTAGGACACCCACAAGCCCTCTTCCCTTGCTTATGTTTGCTGAAGGTACAGAAAAGAGACTAGCAACACAGCTCAGGCTAGATACCTAGAGGGAGACTGAAACTCAGGGTTGCAATACCTAATTTTTATATACCTGCCTTTCCAAGGGAATTCTCAGCCTGGAAGTGCACTCCAGGTTATCGCAATTACAATCGTGATAAGCGGGCACCTTGAAAAGGGCATGCTGGCTGGCCTGAGCCTGGTGATAGGAAACGGTGAGCAGAGACAGTCCCTCCTCGTCTCTTACCAGGAATTGCTCTCTTCTCTTCCCTGGGTAATTCTGGAGAGAAGGATGCAGGCAGCCAGGGTGATGATAATATTGCCTAGCCTCAGACGTCTGTGGTGCAGGGGCCATCGGCAGCCAAGGGGAGGCACAGCTCTTCTGCTCTGCTTCTGTGTCTGCTCTGGGAAGAAGTGCAGTGCCTAGGGTAACTCACTCAGATACAGCTGACTATGCCATGGATGCTAAAGTTAAGCAAAACTACTGTGACACCCTAGTTAAAAAGCTAGGCATTTCCAGTGATAAATAACAAGCTTTGAGGATGTAAATTTTGAGCATGTTTGTCTCCAGGGATGAATCAGTGTCCAGCCATGTGTATCTAGAAAGTTGAGCCAGTGTAGTTTTCCTTCATATCTGGTGCAGATGATGTAAAAGATCACAGCTTCTATTTGCGTTTTTATTGTGTTTCTGTATTTGAGTCAGGGTTGGTAGCAACTTTAGGCTGCACTTTCAAAAAGCTTGAAAAATAAAGTGAGTACAAGTTTTTTCAAGTAATGTTTTTGAATTCAAGCACCAGAGCAAAGTGGCAGTTTTCTGGGGATTTATCTTTGGTGAGGCAGGAGGAAACTACTTTGCTTGCTATTAACTAGTTTGAATGGGACCTTGCAAAGTATCTACTGAAAGATAGTGTTCACGTGATTGGGATAGTTAGAAGGGATTTTGATGAGTGGTAAATGAAGAAATATGTATGCATATACACAAGAATATACGTCTCCCACAGCTGAGATATTTTTCTTTATTAGTTATGGGGGAGATGTCTTTTCTGTTTGACACTGCTGTCACTTCAGAACGTTTTTGGGCAATGGCTCTGTGAGGCATACAGATAAAAAACCCCAAAAACCTTTTACAGCTAAATTGAGTGTGGGCATCTCCCTCAGGACTTTATTGAAATTTTTTTTCCTCCTTAAATCTCCTACTCTTGGATTTATGTAATTAAATGACAATCTCAGCTCTTGTGAAAAATAATAAATATGGTTTCTATACATCATGATTCTAGAGGGATGCTTTAAAAAGTGATTTGAAAGTACCCTGAATGTGCAGCAACCAACAGAGAAATGAAATGAAAACCACATTTATTATTAGGAAAAATCCTGAAACTTTTAACCATACTTGTCATTTTTAAAGTTGACTTATGATTTAGATTAGACATTAAGAACAGCTTTCTAACTTTCAGTTGGAAAGCACAAGAATAGATTGCTTAGAGTGACAGTGGGAGGATTTTGAAAATAGATTGGACAAATGTCTGCTGGGAATGGTTTAGCTACAGTCAATCCAGCCCAGTGCCAAAGGATGCACAAGTGACCTCTAATTCTTCCAAGCTGCAGCACGTCACGGTCCCTCCACGCTGGCAGTGGCCCCTCTGCCGGCACCGGCACCGGCACCGGCACCGGAGCCCGGCTGGGTTATACGGAGCTGCCGTGGTTGGCAGGGGCAGAAGGACAGACCCCCGTCCTTCCCAGGACGTGTGCAGAGCTGGGGAGTGCCAGTGCTCACGGGAGGGCTGTCATGGCTGGGATTCACCTCTCGCCCCGCCTGACCTTTCTGCTTGACTTCTCTGAGCATATTTCTGGTTATAAGCAGTTCCTTTGGGCAGCCAGGAGCGAGGTAGGGAGTCACCTTCTTTGCAAATGTTATACGTGAATAAACACCTTCCTAGGCTTACTTAACCCTAGTCCACTGATTGTCTGGTTCCCTGCTGACACACCATTAGCATCTGAAGCATCTATATTTCCTGAATCGCAAAAGAGATAACTTATCATTCTCCAGCTGCTTATCTCAGACCTGCCCTGTGGATCTGGTGGAAAGATTTCCCCATTAGCGCATAACAACAGGTGCCTGATACTCACTTTGAAATGTTCCCCTTTTTAAAAATAAGAAGGTTTGGGATTCTTGCCCTCTACATCTTGCGTATTTTTTTTCCATCTCCATGCCCACAGAGCCCAGTTTAATATCGGACTGCTGTCCCGTATCTTGCTGACAGTGTTATTAGTTCCACACAAATATGTCCCAGGAAGTTCTGGATATGTTACCATCATCGTTGCATTGCAGTGACCAAAGTCAGTGTGCCATTTAAAAAGAGGTTAGGTACATGTTGAGGAAACTCTTCTGGAAGGAATATAGAAGCACGGGAACAAGCATCCATGTACTTGCCTTTTCCATACCTGTTTTTTCTCTCAACAAATCCCCGGGGTATCAAGTCAGCACATACAGTGCTATGCAAAGGTTTACTTTCTGGGAAAAGGGTCAGCAGAGGCAGAAGTGTCCGCAGCGGCCAGTGTGATGGAGGCTGGGACTGTAGAGGGGCATACCCAGGAGACATCCCTTTTTCCCTCTTCCACAGAGTCCCTCTTCCACGGAGTTTCACTTTGCTTCCCAGGGCAGCTGGAGTGGCATCTCTGGAAGCAGCTTTTTCAGCAAGCTCTTCAGCATCCTTTCTTGTCAACATAGTAGACAGAGGTGTGTTTCTTCTCCCCACTGTAGCCTGGGGTGCCAGGAAGCTCCTGCAGTGCTTGGGGCTGCACAGAAGTGTGCTCTCTGATGCACACTTCTCTGTGGAGCCTGGCCCCAAAAGGGTCTGACCCCTCTCAGCCATTGCTCATGTAAGCTGCTGCCTCAGCCATGGTCCTCTGTACTTAACTGGGGCTTGTTAGAGTTGTTGCTGGTTCAGAAATGTTACAGCTCTTTTTTCATCAGGGCTTTAGATAGGAAAATAGACATGATGCAAGGAAAGGAGAAGATCAGGGCAAGAAGCTGAACTCTCTTCTTACTGTAGCGAGCACTGCTACCCCTAAATCACTTTTTTTGTCATGCGGTGAAATCTTATCCAAAGCACTGGAAAGGAGCACATAACTAACCACAGAGTTGAGATTCATTGGCTGGAATTTTATCATAAGAGATACGAGTAGCTTGATAGACACACTGGTGCTATCACCTATAGATATGTTTCTTGATGCTTTTCATCATGAAATTCTGCTTCCTCTTGCTTATATAGTTGTGCCATCTGTCTTGATTTGAGTGTTTCAGAGCTTGATGTTTTCATCCAGATCAAGATCCAGGAGACAAGTGAAAATATAAGCATCCTATCTTTCATTTAAAAAGAAAAGCTTCTTGAGTTTGCAAAGTTGCAAAGTTTGCAAGAGGAGCCTTGCAAATGCAATGAGAAAGCCAAAGCACCGCAACGACAGGTGTCTGCTTTTACTGGTATTTAAAAAAAAAAAACCAAACAACTCATTTTTACAGCTAATCTATGAGGCTTTTTGTGCATGGCCTGATTTGTACTTTCTTAATGCTCAGGACTGGCAGTATTGTTTATAGCTCTGTCAAACTTATAAAAATTAAAGAACTTTTTCTGGCTAGTCTCTGACTCAAGGCAAACTATCCTGGAAACAGCCAGTCTCATGGTTCCACAGTTTCAGAGAATGAAATTAAGGGAAAACTGATACACTTGGACCTCCTAAAAAATAATCACTATTATTTCATTGTGAAAGTCTAGCACATCAAGATTTGGTACAGAACTGCAGAATTTTGCTTTTAATCAAACTCTGATATTTCTGAAAATGTGAGTTTACAGCTGGCTGTTTATCTTGGGACAGACACAGTCCTTGCAGGCTCTAGGTACCTTTAACAGACTTCAGCTTCTCCCCTCACCTGGTCATGACCAGGCTCTGGATGGAGAAAGAGAACTCAGGTGAGTGGGCTGGGGGAGGTCTTCCCTGCAACCCCTGTTTGTGATGACTTTATATTTCTGTATTTCTGGGTGTGGGAATAGCCAGTAAGGGTTGCTCTCTCGTGATCTTTTGTATTTCATCATATGGGAGGAGGCAGGAGTACTGGGAGGGGGAGAACTACCAAAAGTGTGGAAAGATGGTGCGAGAACGGGGGTTCACACAAGGGAAAAGAGGAGGAAGGTAGAAGATCAGGATGAAATTAAGAGGATGAGGGGAAGATCAGGGCCCAAAACAGGACAGAATATGATGCTGAAGGGGGATTGAGGGAAAGAGGCCAAAGGGTGTGTAGCTCCCTAAGGGATCCACAGCAGGATCTAAGGGTGCCATCTCTCTGCATTTTGTTCTGACTTGTAAGTAGCAGTGCACGCAGTAGTCTTGAACATATACCCCCATGCTCTAATACACCTCTGGTAAGCAGCACTTCAAAGATAACAGTCTGTTACTGCCATTATTTCAAGCAACGAATGATGTCACATACTTAATTGTGAGTGGAGGACTTAATTCTCCTACCCAGTGATACATTTATTTTAAAACAAGTCATAAAGTTTTCCTCCTCCTGAACTCCATCTGTTTGAGGGGTATGAAGGTTGAAAAACTGAGCCTTCAAAAGTTGCAGAATGTCAGAATTAAGTTTCTTCTCTTGTGTATGTATATAAATTAAAATGTGCTTGTGTGATTACAAGTGTGGTCCCAGTTGGCTAAGACTGGACATCCAAAGTGGAATGACCTCTTGGGAGGAATTCATAAAATGACCAAATTATTTTTAGGTTTTAATTCTATACGGCAATGATAGATAATAACTAGATATTGCATGTATTATTTTTATTCCAAGGCCTCCTTTATAATGTGGGTGGAACACTATCAGTCCTCATCAGCATAGGAAATCTGACCTGTTATTTGCTGGAACACAAGCTCATTATATTCAGTCTTCTGACTGGAAGTGAAGGAAAGCATCACCTTTTTAATTTGTTGGGGAGAAGAGAGAACAGCATTATGAAATGAGTTATCCTCATCAGGTATCCCAAACTTCTAAAGTGTAGATGAACCATAGACACTGGTTAATATAATATTGCTCTCTGTCACGATGGCTAGTGCTCACCCAGACTTTCCTGGTCCTCCAAGATATGAGGTTGCTGGAATAGGATGGAGAAGTTTCTGATAATCCAAATTGTCCATGAGAATGGGCAAGGAGCAGCTGCAGGAGACTTATAGCCAGGGCCCTGGATTGACGGCCATTTATCTCCTCCTTCTCAATCACTTTTTAATCAAGCTCCAAAATGACAATTTGAGATGGGCAGAGTGAACATAACTTGTGGGAACAGAAGATTAGTATTTTTCTGGACTTGCAAGCTTAATAATTTCCAGTGAGGGAACAGCAAAGACCGAAGTCTTGGTTGCACACTGAATATTCAACACTACTCTGCATCTACTAATTTTTAAGTAGAGATGAGCCATTGCTGCACCAAGGAAAATTAGGTTAGTTCATTCACACTTTAAAAAACAATCTTATAAATCTGCATTCTCTTCATCCTACCCATAGCTCCTCTGTCTCCAGCTTTGCACATCATAAGCCTCAGGTTACCTGGGTGCCTGCAGTATATGCAGAACACATGGTGATCTGTTCAATTTTAATGAAGAGCATTTCCAAAATTAATTACCTAGAAACAAATATTAAACGACTGTTCTGTAGAATATAGGAAGAAGAATTATTGCAGAGGAGTGACTGAAGGCTGTTATGAATGTTGCCGTTGTGCTCTGGGGTGCAGCCTCCGCGTACCCTCCCCAGCCCCCCTGAATGGAAATGTAATAATGAGAGCTGATCTGCTCCCAAGGTTTAGATGTGGGCCTGATTTCCAGCAGGTGGGTGATGCTGGTGATCTGATGTGCCCTGAATTAAGCACATCTTTAAAGTGCATTGTTCTGTTTTATTTTTTCTTTCTGAATAGAGACTTCCAGTTCTGTCATACAGAGACTGGCAGTGACTTCAATTAACTCTGGATGTGACTGCAGGACCTGGACCTTCCCAGTTCTCTGGCCCCATGCTTCCTCTCAGGCTTTGCCAAACTGCTGCAAACAAGTTTATTATCTTTTGCCCTGATGTTCTTTATATCAGTTAGGGTGGGGATTCTATGTGCAAATCTTAAAAAAAAAGAAAAAAAAAAAGGAAGAAAGGAAAGAAATTACACGAAAAATTGAAAGCTGCATGCTGACAGGTGTAGGTGGGCTTAGGTAACAAGGATTATATTGCAAAATCTAATATGAAGATGGGTTATATCTAGTAGCCCTTGCCAAAATTAAGAAAAGGAAATCTGATCAGCATGGTAGGCAACTCAGTTTGACCCAAAGACTTACGGAATAAAGTGTCATTTGCATCCCTCTTCTACAGTCTCAAAGAGGTAATAAATAGTGCAATAGAAAGGAAATGGCAGTGGAATGCCTAATTTTAAAACTTTTTATATTAG
The DNA here is from genome assembly GCA_013400675.1 of Oxylabes madagascariensis. Lineage (NCBI taxonomy): Eukaryota > Metazoa > Chordata > Aves > Passeriformes > Timaliidae > Oxylabes > Oxylabes madagascariensis. The sequence continues at coordinate 12,881 of VYZR01060689.1, forward strand.
TCTCTCTTCAAAAGGGATAAATAAGAAACTGAAGTTTCTTATTAACAGTTAAACACTCCTTTTTAATATATAAAGAACGTATAAAACGAGCTATAAGATTTATGTTTTTATGTTTACGTGTTTATACTTCTTTGATGACAGAAAAAACCCATGATAATAAAGAAGCAACCTTCATGTTTTTTCTACTGTGCATTTCACATGCATCTTTTTTCGTAAGGTATCTTGGTGTCAGAAATCCCTTGCAATATACATGATACAGGGATTTACTGTGATACACAGTTTTACCAACTAACAGAGTATTTAGGGGACTATATGTGCAGTAAATGGAACCTAAGTGCTGTATTATGTAGTAGAAGTTAAAAATAAGATAGTCTGTCTCCTTCTGACTGTGGTGTTTGCCTTGCCAGCAAAATGCATGGCTAACTTTGTGCCTGCCACATAGACCTCAGGGAGCAGAGGCTGTCTGGACTGACTGTGCTGTGCTGGCTCCCTCTTCCCTGGCACCTGGCATGGCCACCAAGGACCGGGCTTTAGAAGGGTTTGGCCAACATCTTAGGATCAATGTTTTAAAGGAATTTGACTCTAATGTACATATCTCACTCAGGGCCTGGATTTTCAGAAGAGCTTTGCTACTGGATTCTGGGCTGGTTGGAAATGCAGGTGTTTCCTTCGGGTGCCTGTACTGGAGTAAAGAGAGGCAAGCCTATGGGAAGCTGCAGTCCATGATGTGATCTCTGATCTGTGGTCCACGGAGTGCTCTCTCCAAGGGAACGCTTCCAAAACAGCAGTCCCAGCCAGGATGATAGACACACATGAATGGTGCTGTGTGTCCTGCTGGCTGAGCCTCCTTTGGGCACCACTCAGAAACGCCAGAGGTTGTTAGAAAGAAGCAGAGCACTCAAAATACATTTAGGGTGGAAGACCGACCCTGAGTGAAGGTCACAGGCCTTTTGCTGCTAATTGAAGGGAGGTGAGGCTTCTTCTGATGAAGAATCAACACTCATTACTGAAAGCTTTGAATAAATCTTTGAATGAGGCGTAGTATGTCTGTAGCTACAAGCTAGTTCATCTGTCTACATACCATACTTGTGTTCATATGTAAAATGATGAAAAAAGTGTGTTCCTAAGGCCACTCGTAGGCTGTACAATGCTGTACTGAAGCTTTTATTACATCGATTCAAACACTTTCTGCAGTTTATGTAAAGTAATCTTTTTGTATCTCATGGAATTTGCATCCTGGGAGTGATTGATACTCTGAGTGGGATGAAGCAGACTTCCATTCCCTACCACATAGGTGTGTGATGAATCCTGGTTTGAGGTGTGCTATTATTTACTGCCAAGGCTATTTCATAAATTCAGTTTCACACTTCTAATTCAGACTTGCATGCCTTCTGTGAGGAGGGCTCTTATTAAGTCATGCCTTCCTGAGGAAACTAAACCAAACTAAAAGGCACTAGTAACAGACTGGTTTTACTCCCCTCTATAAATGTGTAAAATATTGTTTTTTATGCATTAAAAGTGTGATCAGGTGAGATGGCATCTTTGGACAATAGACAAGTGCCACCTTTCATTACTGACTTTAAACTGCCTGTGGATCACTTTTAGTTTTCTAGGTGATTTGTTAATGGGATTGCAAAAACTAACACACAAACTGGAAAGGGGAAAACCAAATATGTAAAACTGCCACAGAGATTAGTATTAATTTTCAGACAATCTGAATATTGGTGTATGTATATCACTTGCTGTTAAAAAGCCAACACTCTCATGAAGCAATGATTTTCCACTTTAGGAACAGGGAAACAGCAAAGCTTCTTGGAGAAGAATGCACTCATACACTGTTACCGCTGGCTATTCAACCACAACCACTGGATCCCCTGTATTTGCTTTACCACCAAAAAAGTATTTGTGGTTGGCTACGTAGTTGCAGAATTCAGCCTTTATAATGTCTTTCAAGAACAAAAACAGGGCAGAACTTTTAGAAACAGGAAGGATGTCTGGTCTTTTTTTAGCATAGAGGCAGGTTATGGAGGATGAGAACACACTTATGGGGTAGGCTCAGTCATGAAACAACGCTTTTTGCACATTATCCTTCAAACTCAGCTTGGAATAGCCTGCCTACTTACTTGGTCTTGATTTATTTGGAATCTTTCAGGCAACTAAAGAAGGGAATTATTCCCGTCTTTTTGTTCTCTGAGGTATAAATTATACAATATAGTATTTTTTTTTCTTTTAGACCTTTATTTAGAGTACTCAGAGTGTTTTGTGCCCTGAATCTGTGATCTGCAACAATTTCATTCCTGTATTCTTGTTCCTCATGTGTCTGTCCCTCTGTGTCTTTCCACATGTGAGGCAGAAGGGCAACTACATGGCTTCAGCTGTGCTGCGTGAGCTGAGCACGTGCTGTAGAGGCTGGATGCTCAAGAGTAGACATGAGCTTTATAGGTGCTTTTGTCCTTCTGCTAAGTCTGGCCTCATGCAGCACTGTTTATACCTTGCTAAGTTGTTCTGGGTACAGTGACTTCTAGGTATAGCCTCCAGAAAGTTTATTTGGATGCTTAAGGCTGTTCCTTAAGTCCTTGGCTGAAAATATTCAATGAAAAAATTAGTCCACTGTTTTAAAAGATGAGACCAATTAAAATTTCAGTTCATCTTCCCTCTCTCTTTTCCTGAATACTGCTTCAGGTGTGCACCCCTTTGAATGCATCTCACCCTCTTTCCATACTACATTTCCACTGTTACTTTTCTGCACAAATACAGGAAATTTGATTTCAAACAGCAGTGGCTCAGTAGGCATCTCTTCTTCATAGTCACTGTGTGAGTAACCTTTGTTATGAGTTTCTCTCTTGGTGATGGGGGTAGAGCAGGCAAAGTAGGGACTTGTCTGGTGCTGGGTATGTAAGACACTGGCCCCTGCTCAACAGAATTGGTGGCAAGTTGTGAGAAACTAGAAAGCCACTGAAAAGGGAAAGATCTAAGCAGGAAATAATCGGCTCACCTCTGTCTTTTGCACTGAGAATCAAAATTAGGCTTCTAAAATGACTTTGTTGTGATCCTCTAGACCTGTATAATTAGTTTTCCAGATGATGTGTGAACCATATTTTCTTCTCTTGGCTTTTTCTTTTGTAGGTTTTTATCTGATGGTGTGCTCATCTTAGATTCCACCTTCTTGAGAAGGAATCTACCAGCATCTGACTGCCCATTTGTCCTGATGACAGGGAAATTTGGCACAGCTCTCCAAAATAATCTTTGCAGCACAGAAGCCTGAAGCGTGGAAGTGATTGTGGTGTGAGTCCAAATCAGCTTTTATTACAATAAATTGTCATGTTCCATGTGAGTATGAAGTAGTTGATTTTTCTTCTGGTTTGATGCAGATCTTCAACGGTTCTTTCACATCTGTCTTCAGAAAGGATAATTTGTATGGGCAGTGAAGTAAGAAGGGGGCTCAGACACAGACATGAATGTTCTATACAGGTAGTAGGAACCCACATGGAAAAAAATAGTGTAAAGACCACTCATTCTGAAGACGTGAACATAGCTAATTCGCTGTCTGTTTCACCCCTTTTAAAGTGAGAATATATGTGGCACTTGATTAGAATGAACACTTGGCATTGCTGTCAGAGTAAATCCATATATTTCCTTTATATTAGATCACTGTTTTATTTCAAGAGTTACATGCATACAGGATGACAGCAAGCTGATTTTCCAAATTGCTCTGCTTTGTCACTGTTAACTCCTGGCATTAGGCCATCTAGATACTCTGCTCCTGAGGTGTGCTCTGCCAGTTCCAGAGCTGTCCCTCCAACTATATCACCTTTCCAAAGGTCACTTGTGCTTCTACAGTAAGTGCTACGTTAAAATTTTTCTTTTTTCTTCTCCTTTATTTTTCATAAATAATATTTTTGTAGCCCTAAAAAACACCCTCTTTCACAAAATAGTGGTCTATTGAGAAACAATAGAAAATAAACTATCCAGGCATGGGGCTTATCATTGCCTCTAATTTCTTGATTCCTGTGAATATTGTCTACCACAAGGATCCTATTAAAAAAAAAAAGAAAAAAAAAAAGAAAAAAAAAAAAGAAAAAAGAAAAAAAAAAAAGGTATTTTGAATAAAATACTTCTCAGAATTTTTTGGTTTTCAATATGACCTGTCTGGCATACCAGGAATCACCTATCAGGGTAAATATTTTCCAAGCAACAGAGAGGAAGGATTGGAAGTTCTGAGGAGGCAGAAGTACTGAGGAGGGGAAGAAATTTGCTTTCTGTTTTGCTGATAATTTCTTGGCTGCCAATTTCCACATAGAGCTGCAGATGCTGCATGGCAGTGGAAACTTTCAGATAGTGTCGCACAACTCTTGAGATTCACTGCCACTGAAAATATAATTAGAGATCTGGTTATCCAGCTAGAGGTCAGAAAACCAGAGTTAATTGCTAACCTGTTTATCCTACTCAAGGGATGAAGCACATAAATACAGTTAGAAGCTGCTTAAAGCCTAAGAGACCTCTGCTGAAATCCTGCTGCAGGCTTAAGGTGGCAGTTTTGAAAGTGCCTGAGGGAATGAAAAATGTGGGATAGTGTGCAGGCCCCAGTACCTGCCCGTGCTGGTACACACAGCCCTGCAGCAGCAGCCTGGGGAGGTCCTGCTGAGCCCACAGCCCCATCCACTGAGTCTCCCTCATCCCTCCTCCCCCACCAGCACAGGCACAGTCCCCCTATTATCCAACATGGAAGGGGTAGATATATCCGAAGCAACTTAAGAGGGGAAGGTCCTTTAGAAAACCAGACTTAGGTACTCTTGAAGAAAGGTGCCTAGACTTTTGTTTAAGCAGCTGGGGTTTACAAGCCCAGTCCTCCAAAGCCTTACTTATGTGAATAGTCCTTATCCTTCAGCCCAGTGTGGCTGAAATTAATGCCTCTTCACATGCCCCTTTCATGCTTAAATGGCAGGAGCCACAAGTCACTTGTTTCCTGTCCTTTCACCACCTGATTTCTTACATTAAAACCCTCCCATCTATCCATTCTGAGCAGGCAGTGAAATCCCTTATGCCTGTACAATGCAATCCACTTTCAAATGGAAGGGTTTTTTGTTACCCCTCGTTCCTATTAAAGTAACTCCTGTGCATATAAAGACTTTGGTTATCAAGCCCACATAATGCAGCCCAAACTGAACAGGATATCCACGGGGCTGGAGAAAGTCCCTCTACCACTCCCTAAGGGCAAGGTTCTTTTCAAGTATCTTCTCTCTCCTTAGGAATACTTCTGGGCTGCAGCACTTGTAAGAAGCCAGAAGAATTATTTTTATATCAGGAAAATGCTATTTTGTTTTTATTCTACTCATACTGGAAAAATCCTACTTTTTTAAAATCAAAAATTTAAGAAACATTTTCCTCTAATGCACATTGAGCATGCTATTCCTCTCCCCTCATTTTCACTATTGAAAAGCCAGCAGCCTGGTTCAAGACACTTGCCTGGGCTCCATCAAAAGCTATTGGGTATTCTTGGAGGGGAGTGCTCTCTCTCCTGAGAGAGGTGTTCAGGAGAAGGGATGCAGAAAGCTTCCAGCACTCTGCTGCATGGCAGATAAAAGGGCAGCTGCTAAGGTGAGTCTCACACAAACCATGAGGATTAGGAGTAAATTGGGAAGGTTTTGCTGGCATTAGCTGGGGTGACGTTTCTGCCCCTGCATTCAGGATAATACTTAGGTATATGACAAAATTTTAAGTACCTGGTCACTGATGGCAAAGAAGATTCAGTATGTGCTTTGGCTCTGCCCTCTTACTGACATGCTTGCCCTAATACACCATAAGAGAGAGTATTAGTGCCTGTTGCTTAATGCAAACATGATGGAGTCGTTGATTCACATTATTTAATAAGAAGATGACTGTTCTGCATTGTCTGTTTGCATCTTAGGAGCAGTAAAATGAATCCATTAACTTATTAACTTTTATTTTGAAATCTTTCATGGAACTGTCATGTTATTTTGATTTGAGTAAGCGATTCATCTTTTTTAACAACTATTTTTTTGGTCCAGGGAGACTCATGTACTTCTGTTAATAGGTCAGAATTATGAGATGTATCACTCATGTTCAGAATCTTTTTGTAGTGTATAGCTTATTAATAATAGATTTGAATATCAAAAATAATGATATGCTGTTTCAGCATTTAATTTTGGGGAAACATTCAGAAGATTTCCCCCTTGTACTGGCACAGTCAGTGATAAAGATAGAGGGAGACGAACTGTACTGTAGGTGGGAGCAGAGACACTGCAGCAGCTAATGTGAGGTTGAGCTTTAAATTTTTATGACAATTCATAAACTATTTTTCTAGTCGAGACTCTGGCTAATCGCAGCCTTTCCCTGGCAGTTTCCTTGTTCTGATTCTCATGGATTTAATAGTGTTCGTGGGGGGTGAGCCGGGTGAGATAGCTCGCTCTTGTAAGCTGCTTAGCCTTGTGTACATTTTTCTTCAGGAATGTCATGTCTTCAGCAGGCTGTTTGCAGGCAACTGATTTCTCTCCTCTTAATTCTTGTCTGTCTAATGGTTTTACTAGTAGAAGGTGGACATGTGAATTCAAAGTGATGGCTCAGAAGCCTTTATTCTTGGCAAAATTCTACTGGGTTGTTATCTTTTACATCTGGTATCTCTCTGTGCCTCTTCTCTCATCTCCTTTCCACCCCCAGCCCTGTCCCCTTGGGGTCCTCTCTAATGCTTCCTTTATCTTCCTTTCTTCCTTTCCCATATCTTCCTTTCCCATATCTTCCTTTCCAGTTTTACTCTGTGGGCACTGCAAAAACTCTTCTCATCTCCCACCTTGATTAATGTCATCTTTTCCTTTGTACATCCACATAGCAACTCTCAGCACTCAGCATCTCCTCACCTTTCTCTCCATCTAACTCTCCCACCCCTCAGAGAGAAAGAGAAGACCCCACAAATACAATTTTTCTAGTCTAAGACTTTAATTTCCTCAGCTCTGATTTTGCCAGCAATAGTTCTTACGCTGCAGGTAGGACTCCTTTTCTAACCATTTTCACTCGTGGGGAGCTACTGGCAGCCTCCTAAGTCACTGCTCTTCCCTTTGGAGGGCAGAAAGGACTTTGCTCCTCACCACTGGAGCAGGGTTGGGTGACTCAAGAGCTTGTTCACTGCTAGACAGTTCCTTGGATCTTTTTTGGCTCAATTTCTCCACTGCCAGCACTGCATTATCCTGGCCCTGGTGCCCTGTGTGACGGTGGTTTGGTGTTGTTTTCCATACTATGTTCCAGGAAGGTGGACAAGATGGTGGAGCTGAACATGATTTTATAACGAGTACAGATTTTCCCCCTTGTGTGGTGAGAGTGGCCTCTGCCTTTGGCTATGTATCCCAGTTATCCCTGCTAGGATCATCATTCTGACTGGTCTTTCACATCATGATTCTCCCTCTCACCTCACACCTTGAATCTCTCTGCCTAAGCCACACTCTCTCCCTCACTGAATGCAACTTTCCTGTCCTCAGTAAGATACAGCAGCTCCAATATCTTCCTGGTCACTGTTGTTCCTTACTTTAGCAGTTCCTTATTGCCAGTGTCAGCAGTCGGATGGTCCTGCCTCTGTGCAGGGGCTGTCCTTTCTGAGCCAGCTAGTTTGGCCACTGCCACCTCACCTCCACAATTCTCAATGCCATTTCAGCTGAAAATCCTGCAAAAATTGCCACCTGCTTACAGCTACAACCATTAAACACCTTAAAAACCTCTTTTATTTTTTTTTTTTGGATGTGCTTTTAAAAGATGTTAGGATATATCCCTGGCTAACTCTAGCCTCCAGAGGAGTCTCTCTAACCTCAGCCCCTGTTGCTCTTCCCTACATCATTCTCCCTCCCATAATTCAGGCTGCTTAGTTGCACCTTTTAGCTGCAACCTGCATGAAACAGGTGCTTTTCCTCTCCACATGCGTCTCCCTCAATTACTTTTCCCCAGTGAGCATGGACAATCTCCGGTGACTCATGGCTTGGCATGGCAAGGGAGCATGCTCCCGCTGGCCCCTTCCAGTCATCTGCTGCTTGGAGATCAGGGTGCACCCGCTCTTCAGCCAGCGCTGTCACGGGGACATTCAACGGTAGGAGTTGGACTGGGACCAATCCCTCTTAAGATGCTGCAGAGTGGCATTGCTGGGGTGTGTTTTCCAGTCCTCCCACCTTCCACAGTGCCAGGAAGAGCAGCCTTGTGGAGGGAGAGCACATTTACCCCGGGACAGTGGCACTGGCAGCCATGGAACTTGCACAGCCAGAAAAATTGTGTCCCCAGTGCACACCTTGGACTCCAGTGTGCCCACTTTGTTGGAAGACATCTGCAAGTTAAAACATCTCCCAGCTGGAGCAGAGGACATTGGCATGGAGGAGTGTTTAGCTAGAAGCAAAACACTTTAGTGCAGGGACTTTTAGTGAATTTATGCATTTAGCAAATTTAAGCTCCCACCACGAAGCTTCAGGTTTGACTGCTGTGTCGACCACACAGCATAAAACACACAAGAATAAAAACCTGAGGTATGCATAAAGTCCATATAATAAATGCTGCTGGTCCTGAGGTAAAGAAATGAAATTAAAGGCAGAGCAGAACTTGTCCTTATGGCTTCTTCTCCACCTGCTGCCCCTTTTCTCCCACTGCAGTTCTACCCTGTAAAGGATTTATGCCCAAATATTCTAAATGTTTTCCCTCCCCATGTTTTACGTATATAACACATATGCCTTACATTAGTGAGAAGCTTTAAAATTTTTGTGTGGCTTACCTCACCCTCTCAACCAGGAATTTCATAAATAAATCACTGTCTTTCAAACCTTTTTTGCAGATTGCATCTGTCTAAAGCGTGTGCGCTTCAATAAGTGTGCCTGACAGAGAAATTAAAAAGAAAAATCATCTCCCAAACAGAAACTATAAGAGGCATGTTGGGCTAAACACTCACTGCACATTATTACAAGGGGAATATGATTTGAGAAAGAGTGTTTAGAAAGTAAAGGTGACATTTTGTTTCTCTGAGCTCAGTGGGCCAGAACTTCACCTGGGGCAGACTGACACAAATTCATTGAAATCAGTAGCAGATTTGCACTCACTGGGGCCAGTTCTGCTGTATTTTAGCCATCGGTTATTGAAGGGCTACTTTTTTTCCTAAGGAATTAAATACTCCTTCCTAATATGTCTTGCTGTTGGTATTTGTTCAGTTTTCTGTGAGTAATTCAAAAGGGATTGTTCATTGAGACTGTTCTTCATTAGAAATGTGGGTTCTTAACTAAAAAAAGATTTTTAGAGGCAAAGCATAAGCTTTTCCTGGGAAAAAAAATTGCCAAGTAAATAGGTGTCTTGAAAAAAGAAGGTATTATTTTTTGTTTGATCTGGACATGCTGTGCCAGTGCCTGATGGGAAGTGTAGTTTGGTGGTGTAAAGCCTCTACTTCTTCTCTACATTGTATTCCCTCTCTTTGCAGGGTCTGCACCCCGACCAGGACAGGAGCCTGTGAAGCTCCTTGAGCGAGCAAGGCCAGCCTGGGAGGCACTGACGTGCCCCTGAGGTTTGGCCAATCTCCCTTCAGCTGAAGAGTCACTGACTTGAGAAACCCCAGAAAATTTGCCATGGTGTCCACTGCCAGCCTCTGTGTAAGCAGCAGGCCTTTTTCTTACTTCAGAGTTGGCACCTGTGGTTCATAGAGCTGAGCGGTGATCAGGAGTCAAAGTGTATTTTTGGCAAATAATAAGCCTTTATGCCATACCTGGTTTTGTTTGGAAACACTGGATAATCTGAGTGATGCTTATTTTCCGTAATACCACTTCACACCAGGACCTTAGAATGACAAATGCTAAATTTGCCCCCTCTTTAAGAATTTTGTTTATTGCCAGAAGGTGATAAAGTTCCTTCTGTGGAAAGGAGTAGAGATTATTTATTCCAAAGGCAGTTCTACTTAAAACCTGCAGGAAGGATATTTTTCTGTGTTTTCCCAGATTCTTATTTGCATTATGCTCAGAAATACAAGTATAAATATACAGCCTTCTCTTTGTTTTCCAGCGTGGCCCTGACTGCTTCCTGCTGGACTCAGCATCCCTCTCTGCCTCTCACCTTGCTTCAGCTGTGTGTGAAAAACTCTGCTGTTGTGGCCTCGGGATCACCAGAAAAGCAACATCACTTAAAGAAGGAATGTTCACACTTAAAAGGAGCTTTATTGCATTTTAATTACTAGATCCCTAAACTTATAATTATACCCTCACACCAAAATCAAATCTGAACTTTTAAACTTGATTTTAAGGCCGTCTTTTCTTCCCTTTCTTTTGCTGAATTGTGAAAAAATACCCCAACAAAAGTCTGCATAGTGATTGTGCACTGTAAGTTGCTGTGCTCTTTTGCATAAAAGATTTTCTGTATTACAGCAGGGGGCCTTCCCCTGGTATGTCAGGAAGAAGAGGAAAATTCGTTTCCTACACTCGCCTGTCATTTGCCCTTTTATGATTGAACCATACACCGCCAGACAACCACAAAAGTGACAAAAGCTTTTGCAACTGAATACATCTGATAATTGCAGTGTTTGGCTAAATTTAGGACTACAGCAGTTGATACAGTGTCCAAGAGAGAAAATTAAAAAAAAAAAAAGAAGAAATGGTGTGTAATCCTATTTTACAGTCTGAGAGCGTAGTGATTACCTTACATGATCCATCACCTTAAATACTGTTTCTATTTTATTCATCTTCTAGACTTTAGGAATCTTTTTTTTTATTTTAAGGAATTTTAATATTATTGGTTTTTTAATATGAACCAAGACTGTAAACACTTGGAGAAGCAGGTGCACATGAAATTACCTTTTTTGTTTACAGATTTTGAGGTAAAAAATAATTAACATTTGCAGAGCCCTTGCACGATATGTCCAATCCTTGGGGTTCATGCATTTTTGGAACATGAGGGCTAAGGGATCTTCCCAAGAAACAAATTTGTTGTAATGATACTGTAGGAAGTTTTGGAAAAGTCAGAGAGATTTGGCAAACAGAAGCCCCACAGCATTTTTCCTTTATATAAGGAAGACAATGATTACGTGCTGTCTTTGGAAGTGTCCTGTGCAAGCATGTTCCAGGTGCCTGTGTTAACCAAGAATTCTGTATTTATTCACAAGAAGAATATGAGAATAGTAGGAGAAATGGAATTGTAGAATAGTTCAAGGAAATAGTTTCAAGGAAACATGCTCAAGATTTTGATGTATTAATAAAATTATTTCAACAACTCAAGACAATTTAACCTATAGTAATTATTACATGACTTGATTAAACGTAATCCAGCAATATGTACACAACTTGGGGAACCCTGTTCTGCCCCTTGCCCAGGCCAAAGCTCCTGTTAGGGATTTTCATAAGCTTTGTAATTCTAAAGATTTGAAAACTCCACCAGTCTATAGTCTAACACAAATCAATATAACTAATAGCATTAGAAGGATATTACAAACAAATAATTTTCTTCCAGAGCAGAAAAATCTTCCCATCAGACCACGAGAAGGTACTGAAGTGAGAAATGATTTCATATGAAGCATTTTCCAATGCTTATCATTCTTATATGTAGCTATTTAGTGTTTTCTGAGAGTAGTTTGAAGTTCTTGTTATTGATTTGATGTATTTCAATGTATTTTCATGGCCTTTCAGCCCACATTGTTAAAATTTTATATTTACTTTGTTGCTGTGTAAAGACATGGATATAATGAATATTTAGCACATATACCACCAGTATGAATCCTTTCTTCCTCATCCCCATCATATTCACAGCAGTCAGGAACACTGTCCCTTCACGTTCCTACTGAATTGGAGAGAAACAGTAGGATTGTAAGAGGGATGAAGCAAACATGGAAGGGAGTGACAGAGGCGGCAGGCACCAGTCATGTGGGAGGAGGGTGCTTAAAAATATTTTTTAAGTTCCAGAAGTAAGTTTCATGGCTATTAATTCATCAGGAAACTTGGAGGACAGTGAAAACATGTTTGTGTTGGTGTAGGACAGGAAAGAAAAAAATGCTGGGTGGCTGAGTAATGGGGTTTTTCAGGCCTGTTTCAGTGGCACCAAGAAGGGACCAGAAACAGCTTCAGGGTATTTGTGCTGATGGGACCTGATGGGATACTGAGGCTTTCACCCCTCCTCTAGAATTTGCAGCCTTTGTTTCCCTATGAAAAGTAATGATAAAGTGGGCCAAGAAGAAGAAAATAGAGGTCCTGGGTGCATTTGTCAGGATAAAGTTATTAAGGGGACTGGAGCAGTGATGTAAACCCAAACCTTTGACTTTAATAATGGTCGATGATAATATTATTAATATGGATGTTTCACACTCCATTTTTATTTCAGATTGTATCTTTAAATATTTAAAGTGGCCCTTAAAATATGGCTATTATTAGAACTTACCTGATGTTACGCTGGATTGTCATGTCCTTTGGATATAATACATACATACAGGAGCTATGGCACACACTCCATCAAATATCCTCCCTGGAATTCAATATGCAAATTATGGGACACTAAAATTTGAAGTATTATGTTTTTAGCGTGGAGTATGTAAAAATTATTGTTTGGGTTGCTATGCAGCTTTAATGAAGGATGGACAATATTTACTATTCCCATGTTAAGATTTCACTGTCTCAGTTCTGGAAGGCTAAGGTGCCTCTGGTTTCTGATGGGGCTTAGCCATCCCCTGCATGCTCAGAGCTCTCCTACACAATGTGCTGCAGCACAGGATGAATCCCCATGGCCAAATGCACTAGGGCTTTGCTGAACTGAAGTTTTCACCTTGCCAGAGGTGACATTCAATGCAGAGTGGATTGATTCACTCCCTTGGCTGTGGTTAAATGATAGCATTTGTATAAAGGAGCTATAGGCGAGGAGTGAGTGTGCAGTCCCAGCAGATACGGGGCTGTGGGGAGAGCTTGTGGGGCTGCAGCAGCTGGAGAATGGGCTATGGAGCTGAGGGATGAGGAGCAACAGGGCTCAGGGGATCCCAGCTCACCCTTGCAGCAGTTATACTATGCATATTCTTATACCCCTTGTGCTCCTAGGCTTGGGAAGTTGGGAGCCTTACAGCCAGTTTGAATTTCTGGGGTGAGAAGACCCAGCTTCTATGAGCTGGCTGAAATGGGCCTTAATGTAGCTTGTCAGCATCAAAGGGGTGACCAGCTGCTGTGCCTCTGACAAGCTAAACCCAAACTCAGCATCTCTGCGCTACAGTCTCTTCTGCTTGTCTCTCTAGCCTGAGCCGGGCAGATGGAGGGCACGTGTCTTGCCAGAGGTCAGACAGTAAGTCAATAGCTTTACCAAGCTGAGATACTAGGACCTTTCATTTTCTCAAAACCATATGCTCCTCTCTTTTACATCTTCTGGGGGTGGCAGATGGGTAGAAGCCACCTCCTTTCAGAGCAAAAGTGGCTGGTAACAGCGTAGATGCCACTACAGCCTCCCAGAGGGTGCTGATTTTTCTGTGCCACTTACACAATAGAGAGGGGTTTGGGGAAGATGGGAATAATTTTTAGCATCAATTTAGCTTCTCTTCTAACCTTGCTGGCACTGTTTAGCCCAGTGGAATGCCACCTCCTGATTTTTACACAGTAAGGTTTTCTGGAGGGTTGGTTGAAATACACAGCTCAGTAAAACTAGTGGACACTAGCTACTCCCCTGGAAATCCTGATGGGTATTCATGAAGTAACCATTGTATACTGTCAGATCAACAATGTCTGGATGGATACAGTCTCTGTCCTTCTCTGGCTGTCACTTAGTCCCCTTCCTGCAGCCATGTGATGAGGCAGCACTGGAAGATGTTTTCCCAGAAATTCTGTCTGACTGGGAAGAAGAGTTTTCTCTTTGAACCAAAACTTCGTGCCTTACTTGACTCAGCTTCTCCCCCCCATAACCTCCTTCAGGATCCTGTGGGCTGCCCTCTCCCTCTGTCTTCCCCAACATTGGCTCTGTTGCTACCACCCCTCTGCCCTCTGCAGCCTCTTCAGGGCTGCCACCACCTCTAGGCTTGCAAAGCCACTAGAGCCCTGGGGGCTGGCAGAGTTGGTCTAGTGACTGTCTCCAACACAGTGTTTTAGAGACACCCAAGGTGGCTGCACTGGCACAAATCATTTGCAGAGGGACCAGCAAGGGAGGCTCCGTGGTGTGGTATAACAGGGTGTCGCACCTCTGAAGAAGCAGGAGCACTCTTGCCTCCTGAAAACTAACAGCAGCTTTTCCTGGGAGGTTCGTATTTAACAGGCGGCATGTAAAGTTGCTGTCCTGATTATACAGCTGCTAGCCTAGTTCTGGGAAATGAGTGCACAAAAATGTGTGCAGAAAATGAGCCTTCTAATAAGGCTCAAAGACTTTGAACTTCCCCTATTGTCACCGTAGGTCTTCCCCTACTTGCTTAGCAGAGGGAGAACTATTCAGCTACAATCAAATAATGCAAATGACCTGAAGGAAATTCATCCTAGAGACACTTGCTGGATAAACTGCTAATATGGTTTCCTCTCTTTCACTATTCAACCAGAATCTAGGATGACCTTTCCAATGAAACATAAAACCTACAATGTGCACCCTTACTAATGTATTCTAATGCAATTAGTTCATACAAAAGGCTTGTTAAATTTGCAGTATCTGCTTTCACCTTTACAATAATTGCTAGTGATCCCAAACCATAAGTGTGTGTCATTCTGCAAGGCTCCTGAACTGTAAATAAAATGGAAAGTTTATTTGATAACTCCCCTGCCTCTCTCCTAAATGGTCCTGCTTTTCTTACAGAGGTGTCTGCATGAAGCCTACCACAAGCTTAAATGTGGCTCAAGAGAGAGGGTCAAAAGAAAAGGTGTATACTGTAGTGGGGCATTAGGGCAGGAGAGATACTGTCAGTCTACATAATTGTGCTTTTTGAGGGGCAAGAAAGGAAATGCTAAGGTTAATGAGAAATAAGGAGGCTTAGAATGAAGCTGGGTGGTGACTCCATTTTGCTGGGGAATTGAAGGAGGGCACTCCTCCCTCAATTGTGTTCATTAGATTGCAATCCCTTCTAAATAGTTTTGTCACAGAGAAAAACCTGTGAATAATTACCTCCTTATAGTTCTTGAATTGTGCAGGAAAGCTGCCATCCCAAATGAATGTCCACTATTCCATTTAGCTGCTGTGTGACTGATTTCTAAGGGCTTCTGGAGGAATGTGACACTTGGGTGGGTGGGATGGTGCCATAAGCAAGCCTGGTCCATTAACCAAAGCCAACTCATCAAGCTCACCAGGCTGATGCCAGCGTCACTGACTGAGACACGCCTGTCTGGCTTCTTCCTGGTGGTAGAAAATCCACCTGGAGTGGGATGACAGTACTGCAAAGTACCCTGAGCATCTGGGTGCTTCAGAAGGGTTTGAGACAATAATTTTGGCCCGTAAAATGAATGAGAGCAATGTTAGTCAGCATTTCTATCACAATTTCTCCTGTTAGTGAATGCTGCCCGAAGTGTCAGAGCCAGAAACAGGTATGATCTTGCACTTTTGCTCTAAATTGTTAATGTTATACAAAGTGCTGCTGTTATTTTGGTAAACCTTTCTTAGCCTGAAGTCTTCTTTCTTCTCAAAATAAAACTTCGCTAAACTTTGCTAGGAACACTGTCACAGTGATGCACTGAAACAATGTTGCATTTCCATTCCCCTGCTCCTGGCCTGTACAGTCACAGGAAGGGAGCTTTTCCAAAGGATTGAGATGAGGTCAGGGAAAAAGGTTCTTTTTTCAATCCAACAGCTCTATGTGTTTAGCTACAATGGAACCAGGGTTTCCCTTGCTCTCCTGTGAGATTGATCTAGAGCTGGCTGAGGAATTTTTGGTAATTTTTGGAGGTAGAAAGCCACAGATGAGGTACCTAAGAGAGGACTCCCACAAAGGACATAAGGCCATACAAAGATGGTTCTCTGTGGCTGATTGTCTTCCCCTACCTAGAATACTTCTTAAGGAGGGTTTTGGAGCACGTGCACATTTGCTTAGGATTTCCAGCCACCCGGCTGCCCTACCCCTGCTATGGCTGCAAGCAGGTGTGGGCACATACAAGTGAACACAAGCATCATCTGTGGCACAGGCTCAGGGAGTCCACTCCAGACTGAATGATGGCCCAAGTCCTGCCTTATGCACTGGAGACAGGCTTGGATACTTCTTGCTCTATTGGTTGCTTTTTTTTTTTTCAGATACCGAAACGACCCTGTGCTCTGCAGCCAGAAATCCACGCCTCCCGCGCAGCAGGATGCCCAGGAATTTTGATGATGCAGGGCTTGAAATTGCTGCTAGTGTAGCCATAAAAGGATTCACCTACAGTGAGTCACAGTCTCAACTGAACTCCGAGGACGAGCAAAGAGCTGGGCTGAAATACTGCTAGAGCTGGGCAAGTGGTTTTGTCAGTCCTACCTAGACTTGTCCTGCTGCAGCTATAGGAGCTAAGGAAAAGTTTTGTTGAGACAAGAGCTGACTCATGTGCATCTTGTGTAAACCTTGCCCCTTTCCTTTGTGTTCCAGTAGGTTTGGCTGAAGAATTGGCAGATTACAGCTGATATCTAGGTATATGTTGTCTTTTTATCCCATTTGTTTGTATAGGTTCTCAGTTACAGAGAAAGAAATGAATGCTGTTAGCACACAAAGAAGAGTTTATCTTTCTTTGTTATGAGCTCTTTATTATTCACATTCTCATGTGTCCTGTGTTTTTTGATGCAAAGCCTTCTTACTGTCTAAACAGGGAAGTGCTGCGATTTATTTATTTTTAACATCAATATTTAATTGTGGGCAGTTCCTAATTATCTACTGCTAATTTAAAATGGGAAGATGGGAAGTCCTTGATTTGACAAACTGCTTTCTGAAGCCAAGAGAAATGTTGTTATGCAACAAATGTGACCTGCACGTGCTAAGAAATAGGTTTTATTTGCATTTCCCTTAAGTGTAGTATCTGCAATGGCTGACTTGAAAATCCCTCCTCGAATACATTGTCAAACCGCAGTAACACAAAAGTATTTGACCTGGTTTTCTTTGGTTATTGTTATAGGAAGAGAGGGAGGAACAGGTTTTCAGCAGGTATAAGTGGATGAAATCAGTAGGAATACAGCTGGGGATGTGGTCCTTTGCCGTCTGGCGGGGAAGAAACGAACTCTTTACATTTCACCCCTGAAGCAGGTCAAGCGCTGCCTGTTGCCACAAGCCAGATTGCTTTGGCAAGTTGTGCAGTTAGTCCAGGCACTGCTTTCCCAAACCTGCGTGTGCTCGTGCTACTGGTGGGAACTGCAGGCGTGCCATGCCCAGCCCCGTGCCTGAATTTCCCTGCTTGGCACTTCGATCAGCTCATCCAAAACTAGAGCTGAGGCGTTAGGTGGCAACACGGGGATCTGAGCTCGAGTAAAAGTCAGAGCTTGCAGGACCTCGTTGGTGGTGAAAGCATCTTTATTCTCGATCTGCAGGAAAGATTTCCTCGTGCTGTTTTCTGCGCAGCACAGATGGGCTCGGGATCGCTGTCTGTCAGGTGACAGCGGAGCCCACCAGCTCGCAGAAGGTGTGCGATTAGGGAGGACCCAAGGGTGAGGCGATTCCCAAGGGGGCTTAGAAGGGAGCGCACACTGCTGAAGCAGCACACATTGCTGGCTGCCACTGCTGGGAAGTCAGGGCTGGCATCACTGCAGACACTCCCCACCAGTGGATGTTGCTGCAGGCACATCAGAATTTCTTAATGTAGTGAAGAAGAAAGGGGAAAGAGGACAGCAGGGAAGAGAAATCAGGGGAAAAATGTATAAAAAATTCACTACATAAATTAGCTGCGCCTCTTGCAGCAAAACTAACAGTTTCTTTTGAATGTGAATTCTGTTGCTTCTCTTAACTAAATGCCTAAAGGAATTGTATCACATAATATACAAGGGTAATTATTAAAAATGCATAAATAGTCTTGTAGGTACAAAAAGTTGCAACTTGTCTCCTGCAAGACATTAAAAGGTTTGCATATGTCAATGAATTACAGGCTGTTTGCTTTTAATCGCTGCTATTTTGGGAGTTCCTGTAAGGATGTTTTTAGAAGAAACACATTTGGTAATTGGAGGAGGCTGCCCCATTGTAATGGGCAGTTGAAACCCAAAGGAGGCCTAGCGGGGATTATTCAGGGTGTCTAACGGTTTTGGCTCTGGCTTTGGGTGTTAAGTATCGGCTAACATGTTTATGCCTGGCCTTCAGATGTCCAAACACAAAGGCTCTTTTCTTCTGCTCCTGGCAAGAATCCAGGCCAATCTTAGAATATTTGCCCATCCTCCTCTTCTGTATCCGACCCATCATTGAGGACAGTGTTTCTCTTGGAGTTTCATCTGAAAAACACTACAGCAAAGGAATGTTCACTGACCCAGAAGCCCAGTGACAAGAAGAGGGAATTATATGTGTATGAATGTCTGCCTTTGGGAAAAAAAAGCACACGGAAAGAGAACTACAACAATTCCAAAGTTTCTTTCTAAACTGAGCCACCTGGATTTTTTCTTTTTAAAAGTCAGTTCTAGTGGGATACGCTTGCATTTTTTTTTTTAAAGCAAAATATTATGCTAAGACAGCCTGCTTAGCATTACAGCTCTGAGACGGAAGAAATGGAAAATGTACATTTGTGTTCAAGAGCACACACATCAGTTCAGATTGATACTTGGAGATTATCTTGAACTAGAATAATGTATTTATGACTAGGGTCAAAGGGATTACCTACATGAATAAGACCTAGATGGATCAGGCTCTGCTGCTTACAGCCAGCCAAGAATGGATAATGTGATATGAAAACAGACCTTTTTGGATGTTTTTTTCAAACTTGTAGATGTTTCTATCTCTGTGTTTGAAGCTATTAAAAGCATTTGATGCAGTCCTTAAATTTGGTCAATATTTTCTTTTAATTGCATATTTTTGATCCCAGTCCTGTAGTTCCAGGTGATAGAAAAAGATGAGTGCTTTGTTTGTCGTATGAGTGCTCCAACGTTTCTATTAGCAAAGATCAGGCAGAGAAAACCTGCATTCAGCTAAGTCCTCATGTTTCCCAGTTATGCAGCTATGCACAGTATCTGTAACATATCTTCTTGGTTTAAAGTCTGATGTACTACAATGAATGGCGATGACAGAATACAATAAATGCATTTTACTGGCTAACAAGATGGGAAAGAAAATGAAAAGCATTCTTAAGTCTTAGTCATTGGCTTCTGTATTCAGGCTTTGTTTCAATAAGCACAATTCATCAGCTGCTTACAAGAACTGTTTAGTTATTGAGAGTATTTGCATGCTGTGTACATGTCCTTCTAATGTGGTTAATGAGTTTGTTTTTATTACAGAAGAACCCTGAATCTTTTGATGTTCATACAACTCTGTCTCTGCTGAAAGGGCCTCTCCTTTCCTTAATCCAGATTACCAGTCAATGCATGAATTTTAGATTTTAGCAAGAAAGAGCAATGGAAGAGCAGTTACCTGACAGAAAAAAAAGCGTAAGGCAGCTTGCTCTAATTACAAAGGTAGTGTTTCCAGCACTGTTGTGTATGCCTTCTCCCATTAAACAGTGATTAGGATGGACAGACTGAAGAGCCAGCTATCATTAATGCCCTTACAAAAGTTTCTCCTTCCTGCTTTGCTGCTGAAGCAAAGGCAAAAACTCCAACTGATTTCAAGAGGAGCAGGATCGGGCCCTTAGGCTGTACATAAGTGTCTGTGTTGGAAAAGAGAATGTACAATGTTGGGTGCTTCTTATAATATAAGATTAGATCAAATCCTTCCAGTGCCCTGAAGCACTTAGTGCTGGGCTACCTGTGGCAGATAGCGAGTGAATGCCTGTCAGCATGGATCATCCTCTCAGCATTCTCTAAAAATGTACAATTCTCGTTTTGCAGCACTGGAGAACTTTTAAAAAGTAGAGTCTAGGGGGAATAGAATGTGACACAGAATTTCACAGAATCACTAGGTTGGAAGAGATCTTCAAGGTCATTGAGTCCAACCGACGCCCTAACACCTCAACTAAACCATGGCCCCGAGTGCCACATCCAATCTTTTTTTAAACACATCCAGGGATGGTGACTCCACTACTTCCCCGGGCAGACAATTCCAATGCTTTATCACACTTCCTGTAAAAACTTTTTCCTAATATCCAACCTATACTTTCCTTGGTGCTGCTTGAGACTGTGTCCTTTCATTCTGTCAGTTGCTGCCTGGAGTAGGAGACCAATCCCTACCTGGCTACAGCCACCTTTCAGGAAGCTGTAGGGAGTGATGAGGTTACCTCTGAGTCTCCTTTTCTCCAGGCTGAACAACCAACCCCAGCTCCCTCAGTCGTTCCTCACAGGGTTTGTGTTCCAAGCCCCTCACCAGCCTCGTTCCCTCCTCTGGATGCACTCAAGCGTCTCAAGGCCCTTCCCAAACTGAGGGGCCAGAACTGGACACAGCACTCNAGTGTGCTGTGGGAGACACTATCAAAGGCCTTGCTGAAATCCAAATAGACAACAAGACAAAAAGACAAGACAATTTTTACCTGGCATTGGCATAGTCAAAGAGTTTTACATATGAAGATGCCTGACAACCAATCAATGAGCAGTCAGAAAATCAGTTAGTTTATAGTCTTTCTGTTGAGGTGTATGAACATTGTATGTAGCTAATGTGAGTGAATGGTTCACTGGGCAAATAAATAGGTGTTTTCAGCAAAAGCAAAAATGTGCTGATCAGGTGAAAGGAATTTCCCTTGTGCCATCTCTAATCTGCCTGTGAAGGAAGCTTCTCCTTGTCTCACTAGCACTCAATGGCCACAGCTCCAAAACACGTCCCCTTGCCATCAGTCTTCAGGCTGGGTGACAGACTCTGTACACCTGAGCTCCTGGGCAGGGGCCAGCACCCATGGCCATCCCAACTTCAATGACGACACAGCCATAGTAAGAAACTGAGAAATACAATGATTTGAACAAAATAGAGCATAGGAAAATAACTACACACTAGCATGTGTTGTAGGAGCCTTCCTGGAGTGTTTGGATGTCCAAATCCTATTGACTTTGGACAGTGGACAGGAGCTACCCCCGGTGCATTTCTGTTTGAGGACAGTGCTTTGCCTTTAGTTTCACACCCCATCTTCCCCTCATGGCCACATTGTAGGGACCAGAGTCTCCCCAGAAAGCAGGCACACCTCCATACCAAACTCCAGGCCAAAGCCACTAGAGTGCAATGGGCTGGGACACGTGGCACAGGGTAGAGTAAGGGAGCTGCACTTCGTTCTCCCCAAATCCAGTGTGCTTTCAGTTGTCTTCCCTTCGTATCCCAGGCTGTCCCCAGGCACTGGGTACAGAGTGTGCTGCTAACTGCAGAGCTGGATATTTTGTGCTTTGGCCCTGCCTAATTTGCAGGTGTAGCCACTGCACAGGATGATTCTCATATGCCCTCACCAACCCTTCGGTCTGTGACAGAGGAGATATCTGTGCAAGGCTGATGGCTCCCAGGCTGAGGTTACAGAGGTGAACCCTGAAGACCCCTGCCCTGCATTTTATGTTGGAACAAGACAGAGTTGAAATGAGACTAAATGTTTCCACCCCACACTATCATGACTGGAATTTTGAGCCATTAATTTTTTTGGAATTAAAAGCTGCTTTTTACATAAGTAATATACAATAAGTCAGTGAATACCAATTAAAAGCATATTTCACAAAATTAGACTTTCAGTTGCCTGTTCTATTGAATATCAGTAGGTAATAAGCTTTCCTCATTTCCCTGAGCATGTAATTTTTCCCTTGAATTCTTGAGTCACTGCTTTGATCACTTCTTGATCGCTTAAAGGCTGTGAGTCAGTAATATTTCCCAGTTTCGTTGTCACATCAAAGATCTTTGAGGGGCTTTCTCCATTAGAAGGCAGCCAAGGTTCCTGGTTGACATAGTTCATCACCGTGCCAAAGCTATGCTGCACAAATGAAAATAGGGAATAATGCAACACTTTTAGGCATTTGTGTAATCACTTGAATAATATGTATCACCTCTTTAAATGGGCCAGCTGCTATACAGCAATTTTTTTTGCTTGAATTTCTGCACTTGAAAATATGGAAGACAAACACTAAACAGGAAAGGTGTTTTTTATCCAGACATGCTGATGAATGGAAGCAAAGGCAGTTGCTTTCCTCCATTTAGGGACTTCTGCTGTTACTTTATTCAGGCATTTATGACATGAACAATTCTGGTATTGAAAAGCCTCACATTTTTACAGAAACATTATTTAATGTGATAATATGCAAAATAAACAATTTGTGCAGGACTCCGACTTTCAGTTTGGTACAGGAATTCACATCCCACAGTGGCAGTTTTGAACAGCTGAAGGCATTAATGTTGTTCTCCATAGCATGTCAGATCCTGACATCCTTGCTCCACTTTGTCTTGGGTTCCTCCTGGGCAAAACTCAACAGATTTCCAAAAAAGCTGGGTCTGAGAAAAATGAGGGCCAAATTACCATAGAGACTCATCAGAGTTTTCCTTGGCTTGCAGGAAGGGGAAAGTTTATTTCCCCACCAGCTGCTCTGTCCTGGGAAGGCTGTGACACCAAAGCCTCTGGACTTTTATCTTTGCATGTGAAACCCTGCCCAGCCCCACCTGAGCTGCCTGAATTTTTTTTTTCCTCCCTTGGAGGGAGAGTCAGGGTGTGCACAAGCACCCTGTTGGGATGTGTTGGGGTCTCATCTCCCACAGAGGGAGAAATGTGTAGGGGAAGAGACTTTGGGATGACTTGAAAGCAAAAGCGCTCTCTGAGGAAGGGTGTGAAACTTGTGGCAAATTTAACTTCTTCAGGAGCTGCAAGTATTTCCAGTGTGAACTTCGCAGCCTTCATCCCTAAAGCAAATAAATTACAATGGGAAGGCATTTAAAGGGACATTGTCACCTTACAGCTCCTACGTTGAAAACAAACAAATGCCTTTACCTGTGTTACAAATCCCACCTTAACATTATTAAAAGTGAAAGAATTTTTAAAAATCCAATTTACTTGTCACTCTTTCTGCTTTGTTTACTGGTTGTGTTTTCTCACCGTGGACAATAGAAATCAATGAAGTCAGGTTTGCTTGTGTTTGAGTCACTTTCACTTCTAGGTTTTCAGGTTTAGGGTGGAAAGTTCAGGGGAATGGTTATTTCATCAAATACAACTGTTTTCATTTGCAATTAAAAAAATCAATGGCAACGTTTCTATTCAGACATATGTTTGTAAAAGTCTGCTTCTGTGAGATTTAAACTTTGGACCAACCTTGGCAGTGTTCTTTGAAAGATGTAGCTAAGTAAAACATAGTGGCAATAAAAGAATTCTTTCCATTATCATGGCAGGTTGGAGAGCAGTTATGCAGCAAGACCCCATCTTTACAGGTATCACAAAAGTAAGGGATAAAATATGGTCACAGCCTCTGAAACAAGGGGCAGATACATCCCTAATGAGAAAAAAGATAATGAGATTCTAATATTCAACACTATGAGCCACGATTTCAGCAGCCCAAGAAACCAGTTGCTGCAGATAACATTGCAAAGGTTTCTCTGGAAAGAAATGTGAAAGCACATAAAGGAGTAACTTCGCAGATATTTACATGAGATTCTCATAAGCACAAGGGGCAGCTTTTGATCAAAGGATATAAATCTGGGTGAATCTAAATGTGTTTTTTTTTTTCCTACACTGGAGTTCCCTGTTCTGTGCTACTTTAGGAGGCTCAATTTAAGTCCTTATAATAGTATGCAAAACTTGCAAAATGTATCCCAGCTGGGGCATGCTCTCTAGCTAAGGCTTCCATCTTGCTCCAGCAGGACTTCATTTCAGAGAGCTGCTAGAAGAGTGAAACACAGAATAGCAAGTGCTCTTTGCATTCTGAGAAGTAGCCCCAGCCTTCTACTGCCACCCATGCCAGAAAGGATTTCAGGACTGGGCCTAAGGCTTCTGGCCCTGAATCTAAATTTCAGTAAGTATACATGATTTGAATAATTAAGAATTGGTCTATTTATTAAAAAATGTAGAGTCAAAGGAAAGAATTTGCAATCTAAAGTATTTTTTTATTAATTACATTTTGGTGGAAGTGACATTAATTCCAGTGAATAGGTTTTGTGGTTTCATACTTGGCTGGGATGTACCCCAGGTGTGGCAGAGTACCCCTGGGGACCTGAAAGATTCACCCTTCTTCCTTGCTGAAGTGAGAAGTGGTTGGACACAAAAGTCTCTACTCAGCATGACGAGGCACTGCTGGTCAGCTGGCCAGTAATTCAAGTGTATAGACTGCTCATTGGTGCTGTATTTGGCATAGACGGCATAATTCCACAAAAGGCAAAATAGCAGAGGTAGTTGTTAAAGGACAGTCTTCTTTTACTTAGAGAAGTAATGAAACTCCTAAATTGAGGCTGAAAACAATAGAAAATGGTAGCTCCAAGTTTCAACTACAAAGCATTGGGAGATGCCAGTGCCACAGTCCTTTATTGTTCCCCTTCTGGACCGAGTGCTAAAGGTCTCACCTAAAAGGAGCTGCTTTTTGTTTAAAAATGCAGAGAGTACAGATTTCATCAAGTGAACACCATCAAGGAGCTGTCTGCATGCCTTTCAGTCACTGCTCCTCCTGACAAGCTCATGTTCTTACAGGCAGCAGCTAATTGCTATAAATACCTGCAATGTATCATTCACTTCTCCTCCTTAACATAAAACTTTGGCTTTAGAGGAAAATTGAATCTGTTCTTCCTGATGTTTCTTAGCCTCTTGCTGTTGCTAGATGATACCAGGCAGGGTGGCAGGAGGAGGAGATCAGGTTGCTTCCAGGTAAACTGGCAAATGCTTCTGCAGACCCCGCAGGGGCCACCAGGTCCCCTCTAAGGCTATAGGTATCATGGGCAGGGAATTCCCNTACTGGAAATGCTTTTAAAATACTTTTATTTCCTTAAAAGAGAAAAGAACCAGTAGAGATGAAACCTACTCACCCCTTACTTTATTGCTATTATGAGCAGTTTCTACAAAACTTAGAGTGACATTTCTCTTTAGGTGACATGTTCAGAAACTTCATTTTCATTTTCTTTCATTTTTACCACACAGCACCAATTACTTTATCTTACCAAAGCAATGGGTGTGTGAGCACCAACTGGACTGCCTGGTTTCTCAGCCCAGCTCGCATCCAAAACTCTCCAAGGTGAAAAGATCTCTTGGTTCTTACAGCCAGTTTCAGGCTCTGAGGCATGGGATGACCACTTGCTCGGCTTATAAATCCAGAGATCCCAAACCTGTGTTACCAGTGGTAGGCTTAGGACATGACAAATGTGGCTTTTGACCATGACATGTCATTAGCTGCTCAGTCCTTAGGAATGTCTCCAACTGCAGTATTTTTGACTTTTTCCTTACTTGCAGCTTTGCAGAGATCTGCACTGGGATGGAGGTTGGTGGGAATTGCAAACTCCGTCTCCTGTAATGGAACCTCTGCCTGCTCCTGGCTCTTTGTCTGTGTTTTGGAGAGGCCCTATGCTCCTGTGTGGACACAAGAGATTTCAGCTGAAACAGAGGTCTCCCCTTTGCTGTCTGCCCCCTCTTCCCAAGACTTGAGAGGAAATCGAATGCTGCAATATAAGCACGCAGGTTACATTTGTATTTAGTCCAATGGCCTCTTCTTTCTAACAGTTTACTTTGTCTCTTCTAATTCAAGCATGGCAGTGGCAAGTATCATATCTGTGACATCGATAATAAAAATCCCATTGTAAATGCCGGGGTGTCATTTTCCATTCTGCCTAAACAATCCTGCGCTTTGTACTTTCTGGTGTGGCCCCTGTCTTTCACAGGTGACATTTGCAGATGGGGATCCGCATGTGTGAGGCACGCAGCTAAGCGTCTCATTTCCATATGGATGGGCTGGCATAAGCGCACTTTGTGTCAACCAAGAGGCCAGCCTGCAGCAGGTGGAAATTTCACCGTACTGGATTTACCGTGAGGGAACAGGGCTTTGTCCCTCCTCGGGAGTGCCAGCCTGGTGGAGGCAGTGAAGGAGCACAGTGCAGTACCTGGCATTTTCACATGCAACTCTGTGCTCTTTGTTTAGCAGGGAAAATCAGGAAAACCATCCACAGGCTTGTGTGCTTTGACTCTGAAATGCTTTCATCGACATGCTTTTGCCCAAGGGTGTCTAGGGAAGTTGACACCTGACTTGTGTGGAAAGCAGCCAGTGGTGGCACTTCCAGAGCTCTAGAGCAGCTGGACCGCTCTACAGGGTCTCAGAGATGTGGAAGATGCAGCTCTCAGCTGGACAGGGCTCATTTGGAAAGAACCAACATCTTTTCTGCATCACCACCATGGCTGTTTCTGTGGCTCTGTAGTGTTGCAGTGGCAACATGGAAAGGACTGTGCTCCCTTCTCAAAAGAAAATAAGTGAATAATTTTCAGAACATGTGACCCTTGGGAAGGCTTAGTTTACGGAGTAGGGTGTCAAAAATGTGGGGTTTTTTGTGATCTTACCCTTCTCAGAATTATGTAATAATTTATATACTCTCTTAAATCACACCAATTACTCTAAATATGTACAGGCATATACCAAAGTAGCTAAAAAGGAACAATTATGATACTATTTGGCATGGATACAGCATCTGTGAAAAAGACATCTTTTATGTGTAACACAATTTGTCCAGAATTAATGAAAATATCCAGGGCTGTTTTTATGAAGTAATTTGTCA
>VYZR01060689.1:39550-67386 GCA_013400675.1 Oxylabes madagascariensis
CCAAATGTAATTTGTCACATTAAACTAAAAAAACCTAAGGTTATGTTGGACATGAAAAGAAACTCCCTGAAGGTCAAAGCAATTAAACATTGAAACAACCCATCAACCCAGGGGTCACCGAGGCCTCATCTAATGAGAACGTTCAAACGAGAGGAAATCCTGCAATCGTCTCTACTCATTTCTTCGCCAGGTTAAATACCCATTTGAAGTCTTGGCACAGCACAGCCAATGGAAAAATTCCCATGGGCTTGATTGGGACTGTGGTGGTGGTTTTTTTTTGTTTTGTTTTTTTTTTTTTCCCTTGGATTTTAATAAAACCTTTGTATTTCAATCAGATCTGGAATAGTTTGCATCTTCTATGAATTCCTGTAAACCAAAAGACCTGCAAGGAACTTAGTAATAGCATCTTCAATAGTTTTTTCTTTCTTCTTCTGTATAAATGTTAACAGCTTACATTTGGATGTTGCAAATCGATTCAGACTTAGTTGTTTCTGAGGGAATCTGTGTGTGTGTATTCACAACCAAGAAAGAACTACTGCAGAAAGCTTCTTTAAAAGAGATCAGTTCAACAGGAGAAGAGCATTTTTACAGATCTGGCAAGATTATAGTGTGATTTAGCATTCAGTCAAATATTTTCCTAGTTTGGTAATCTTGATAATAAAAAGGACTCACCACTAACAAACCGAGAATTTGTGTGCTGCCCTAACCTTCTGGAATTAGATATAAGAAGACTTATAAATATCTCTCCTTCAAAACTGGTTTCGAAAAATGCCAGGTAAGCTCATATAGATTTGTGGTAAGAACTATGTGGGTCAAGTGCTACCAATTTCTTTGCGAGCCTCACATTGGGAAACTGTTTTATATCTGGTAATGATAGCACAGCACAGAGCAGTTTCTGGATGCTTCTTCCCTTTTGTGCTTTACTGCTTTGGTGTTGTCATTAACACTGCTCCCTCTTGTTTTCCACTCTTCCTTCCTATTCTTCTTGGTGTATGAATATATGAGAAGTGTATGTTACCTGGCTATTAGTATTATGTTCTATAAGCTTCAATTTCCATAGGCAATTCCCTGCTTTGGAGCAGGTTCTTTTACTTTAAACTGAAAAAGCCAAGGAAAAAGGAACCAACATATTTGTGAAATATTTGTGCATTCAAAATATTTCTATAATAGACAGAAGGATAAAAGACAAAATAAGTGCTTTGGACTATGAACCATAATCTGTCCATGTACAGAAGTCCAGGGGATTTTATGCAGGGACTGGGAGCAAAACCAGTGCAAGTCTGGAGTTCATTAAGCGTGATGAAATGTGTGATAGCTTTTCATTTGTAGCAGCTGAAGTTGCGATTCAGTTAGATTAGGAATATGCATGGTTTATGAGAGAAAATTTGGTATTTTGTACTTTTTGGATAAGTGGGTATAATGCATTCCTCTTTTCTAGACTTGTCTGTGCATCAACTTTTAGTTCAGATGGAACAGAAATGGTATTTTGTAGTGTGGAGATGGTGTTACAAGTAAAGACTCCAGCAATCACTTATGCTGATGTTTTATAAGTGATCACCATATACAAATGGGAAATGGCTCAAAACACACTTCATAATGATTTATCCATAACTTCACTAATTCTCCACTGTTAAATAGTGATATCAGTGCTCTAACCATGTCAGACATCATTTTCGTCTCAGTTTCCTTCCACAGTTGTTAAGTTTGAGGGTTCATTTAATGTGCTTTCTCTGGCAGAACAGCAGGCACATGGAGCTGGCAGTGATGAAATGTAGTGGTACAAGGACATGGAAGTACATTTAGGAAAGGGAAAATTCAAAGTCTACTTCCTCACTGTCAGAAGCTCCACAGAAAATCAGTTTGAGACACCGATTTCCTTAAAGGAATTAGGATTTAGACACGCCACAATCATTAATATTGTCAATGCATAAAACAGCTCAGCAGTGTTTTATGTCTGAGGGGTTTTTTTTAAAGTCCTGTCATTGCCTTTACATGATGCAGGTACATGGCTTAGCCAGGTCTCAGGCACCGTCTGCAGGGGAAGGAAGCAGCTGAGACGTTTCTGAAAAACTGTTCAGCTTTTAAAGGAATGTTTTTAGGGCTAAGTGGGTGTCCTTCAAAAAAGAATAAATCAGAAGGTTCCACCAGATTACGAACCCAGCATTTTGAACATTGCTGAAAAAAATATAGAAGATGTTAACCAAAAGTTTGCAGAAAACAGGCAAAGTCTGACCTCGTGTTCACTCTGCCAGGCAAGTTCACAGCCCTGGGGATACCCAATGCATGGCAGGAACCACACTGTGCTGTGGGAACAGGAGCATTGCACTAGCAAAAGCGGTCCTGCCCAGCAACAAGAAAAGACAATCAGGGAACGTTTGTTTCCCTCAAGAACTGTTCTCTGCCCAGATATTGCTTCTTCAAAGCCTGCATTTGGAACTGGCAGCAGCACCTTCCTGTCATCTCTCCCTTTAGTGTCTGCAAAGGAATGCATTATCCTCTGAGATGGTACTTATTGTCTGCTTCTCCTGGCAGAAAATATATGCACTTTTAGGGCATGATTCCTCTGTCGTTGTAGGACACGAGAAAAAGATGAGAGACTCCAAATATTTCAGAAGGCAAAGAGCGTAGAAAAAAGGCTTTATTGTCTAATTCTTACTAATTTTTATAAGGTGTTCCGACACAGACTTAACATGATTGATGAATAGGAACGACACCTCTCTAATCCCATTGGTAAAACTAGAAAACAGCTAAATTTTTTTTTCTTTTTTTTTTTTTTGAGAACTAGAAAGACAAAACACCACCTGGAGAAAGATTGTTTTGAGAAAGACGGTTGTTAGCCAAGATTGTTTTGAGAAGAAGCTTTCTTGAGAAATTTTCCCTTGGGAAAAATGTTAGCAGCTGCTAACAGGCTAGAATCTCTCAGTCTCAGAAATATCAGGCCCACATCAGGGCCTTCTCCCATATCAGGAGAAGAATTACTTTTTGGTTAGATAAGTCACATCCCAAAGGCTTTGTGGAGATCTATGTTTTCTGGGGATTACACTGCCCCATAAGGTTTTTCTCTTTTTCCTCTTTCCAAAATTTTCCTTCTTCTTTTATTAGGCTGTTAAGCCATACAATCTGAAAGGACAAGTTTTAGATTTAATTTTTGGTATTTTGTCTTCTCCAACTTAAATGATTCCATGATTATAAATGAGCACAGAACAAAGGCTGACTGAAACCTGGTCCAGGTTCTGTGACCATGTGCTGGTTCTGCATGAACCAGAGGTGAGGAGATGCCTCATGATCTCAGACTCTCCCACACAGTCCCAGAGTGAAGCTTCATGTTCTAGCTTCCATTTTCAGTGATTGGCTATGGAAATAGAAGTGGTTTTTCACAGCTTGTTCTACGCCACCGGCACAGCCCAGTTTTTTCCAGCCCCTGCCTTTTTTACATGTGGTTGATAAAATTGTAAAGTGTAAAGCGTGTTGACTTTTACCATTTTACAAATGGTATTTATAGATGGAGCAAAAAACAATCTTGGAACCATGCAAAACAGAAGTGCAACCCATGCAAATAATGACAGACAACAGGGAGTAGTGGGTACTGATCTCTCAGGGGTTTCCAGGAGTAACTGGGGAATCTGCCTCGTTTCGAAACTCTCCCTCCTCCAGTCACTAAATGGAGAAAAGATAATGAGCTTTTGTAATAGGCATGGGACTGCTAATAAAAGCTTGTCTTGCTGACATCCCTTTATTGAAATTATTACGTGTTCCTTTTCATGTTGAAGCAAGATTAAAACAACCCTAGGATATTACTGTTTTATTGGAGCCAGAAATCTACACAGTGCCAGAAGAGACAAAAATCTAACCCAGATTCATACCTACATGTTGGAGGTGAGGATTTAATCATCTTTTTCAACAGACACCATCAGACAAAGTGATCTTTTAAGAAGAGGCTGACTTTTTGTTGACAGAGATGGACAGAGACATTGAGTGATCTCAGTGCCAAAGCTAAAAGAATAATGTAGCTGGATCAGCAAAATGTCATGGTTAATAGTATCAAAAGCAACCAAAATAATTAAAAAGCAATAGGTCAGTCACATTGCCACACTCTGAAGACTGTAATAAATAATTAAAAATTCAAACCAACCCAGCCTCAGTATTACAGAAATCATACTGGACTTCAGGGAAATTTTTTTGTGACTAGATGGTCAAACATGGGACCATCTTTCCCTTCAACCCACCCCCCAGTTCTTTTCCAAGCTTTTAAACCAGGGGGATTAAAGAGAAGGTGATAATCCAAGATGATTAGGAGACAATGCCAATTTACTTATGAAAACTGAATAATAGCAACACGACTCAAAACAGATAAAACAGAAACACAAACAAGATGTAGGATTACCGTTGAAATAAAAGGATCAAACACTCACTGAGGCATTGATTGCACTTGGGGGTATTTTGAATCTGGATCATGTAAAGCTTTTGCAAAAACTTAATTTATTCCCATTAGCTTGGAGAATGTCAGTGGAGAAACTCCAGTACATCCAATTATATGTGAGCCTAGATGGTTGTAGCATCAGACTGTAGGGTGAATATGACCAACACAAGTTGAAATAATCAGCTAAAAGTTAGTCAGAGAAGAGAGATGGGATATGCAAATAGTTAAAAGGCAACAGGAAAAGGTAGCAAAAATTTCTGCAGAAGTTTCAAAAAGGAGTTTTGCTTTGTAACAAAAAGAGATCTCGATCAACTCAAAATAACTTAGTAGGGCTGGAAGGCTACCTAGGCTTCTGCTTTCTAAAAGTGACACTGTCAAACATTTGAGTGCATTGTCATCTAATTATATTTTATAAAACAAAATTGAAATTTGTTTTTATTTTTCCCCTATTCAGTTCCAGAGACACAGAAATACAAGTATCCCATGAAGATGGAATATCGAGTCACTGAGATTACTGACTTGACTTCCCAGCCGCTTGGCCCTGCAGGCAGCAGGAGGAGCCGCATTTGTCCTAGGGGTTGGAGCCATTGTTGGGGCGATATGTGCTGTCTCAACAATGTGCCCTGCCTCCTGGGGCCCCCCAAGCCAGGTGGGCCTCTCTGGACATTCTGCTGTCCACAGTTAATTTTACATGATTAGGTGGAACAGCAAACCAAAATACAGAAAAAACCCATTCTGTAAGTCCACAATCAGGTAAGGAGATTGTACCTTACAGCCAGTCTTATCAACAAAGCAGGTATGAAAGAAAGCAAAAGATACGTTTTGACATCTACCTGAGCTTCTCCCACTAAGACTGTCAAAGGAAAGTATTTCAAAATCCCTTCTGATCCCGTTGGCTCATTAATCAGTTCATTTCTTGACAAATTCACCATTAACCGAATGATCCATTTCAAGATTGGTGCATAAATCCAGTTTAACAATTTGTCAGTAGAATGGAGGAGTTCAAAAATCTCTTCACCAAAATCATGAGTTATACCACTATTAGTTTTGAATTAAAGTTTAAACAGAGTACAATACAGAAAGACATAGGACCAGATTTCATGTCTGTTGCAATAGAATCCATTCCAGTTATTCCACTGAATTCAGTTGAATTCCAAACAATTCATGATTTCCACTGAAGGTGAATTTGATTAATAAATCTGATTGTTGGTAGAGAGCACAGCATGTTATCCTTACTGTTACCTTGCACACTGTTTTCAGCTGTAGTTCCCAAAGTGCACACTGAACACTGAAGATCCTAGTTGTGACCTTGATGCCAGCAAACCCATAACATATCAAGACTCATACAGAGGTTTTTATGATGTTAGTAGGAATATGTAGGTCTCAAAGCTGTAAGGCACAAGTGCCATAACCAACACTGTGGGCCAAGTTCACTGCTGATGTTGACCACGGTAAAATGTCAGCACAGATAAGATCTGAGACCGGTGCAAGTGGGTAACACACTGATTCCATACTGATTCTGAGTCAAAGGATCCTGTGAAGCTGAAACTAACAACTACCAGTGCAAAAGGACAATGCACACATATCGATTAACCAAAACATTCCCTTCACCAGCATCTTTCTGTGTTACAACCTTTAAAAGCCCAGTGGAGGAGAAGGGTGTTGTTAGCAGGAAAACATCCGGAGAGGTCACGATTCTGCTCTTCTATGTATATCCCTCACATCCCATGGTCCTCCAGGCTTCTGGAAGTTGCTAACTTAAACAACTTGCTTTGGTAGCTACATAATGACTTCCTGCTTGTGTCTATCCATCCAGGTACAGCTGCTGTAGAACTTACACGGGACTTTAGATTTTGTTCAGCTGCTCTTTTAAAAAAAAAAAAAAAAAAATCCCAGGAAATTGATCCATAGGGAAATATCTCCAAACCTTTTCCCTCAGTCTAGCAATCTTATCCACAAATCAATTCTACTAATTTATGATTGCTTTTTATTAAAAAAAAAAAAATTGTTGGAGTTTTGATTCAGAGAAAAGTACAAGATAGGGAGAAATCTCATGTCTTGCCAATAAACATCAATTAAGGTTGCAGCTACATAAACAGAATCAGAAGAGTGGTATTGCTGCTCCAGTTTGTCCCAAAACAGATGTAGCAAGATACAGTCATCCTCAAAAAAATGTGTTACTTTTTTTTTCAGAAAATGGTTTCAGAAAAGGTGCTTGCTGCAAGCAAAGCTAATAAGTTGCTCGGTTAGCACTGAGATTTACAAAAATTGATTTCCTATTGCACTGTGTCTTCTGACTGGATCCCATGGTGTCCAGTAGGGTTTAAGGAATGAGCAGAGTGTATGTGGGGGTTGGGGTGTTTTCCCTCTCAGTATCTTCTCTGGCATCTCTTGGTGGGCACAAGCATCCTGTAGCTGCCATCTCAGAGAAGGCACTGGAAAGGTCTGTCTCTTCTGCCATTTGCTTCTCTTCAGGAAACATTTAGGAAGAAGAACGGTTTTGAACACTGTGCACTTCTGTTGGGTTAAGCTGAAAGTGTTCATGAGTTCAGGAGGAAGGTGGGGTAGAGGGGCAATGGTACCTCTTTTACACCCACAAGAACACAGTTTGTGCAAAATCTCCATGACCATTCAAGCCTTTTTTTCCTAATGAAGTTAGATTCAAAAATTCCCATTGACTTTGCAGAGCTGTAAGCCAGGGCTGTTGCTAGATATCCCCACGGGGGCAGCTGGGTTGACACTAGAATTACATTGAGAGTTATGCTAAATGCGTTGAGCATCATATGATGGGCGTCTTACACGGAGTATTATCCTTGTGATATATAATGAGTATTTCCAGGCTGTGCAGGGCAAACCTGCAGGGCATTGCAGGGACACAAAGGATAATGGGGCTTAGGAGGTGGGATGCATAAGCCTGGTGTAGAGGAGATCATCCCGGGTGTAGTTTTCAATGTCACATCCAGCTGACACAAGGACCAGGGAGAAAATAATCCCTTTGGTTCAGCAGGCAGAGGAAAAGCACGTAGCTCAATGGGTTAAGGAATAGGCGAGTACGAGCCCGGCCCAGAGGGTGGTGAATGAATGAGCTTCCTCCCCCTCTCCGTTCCAGCAGCGATCAGGATTCCTTTCCCAGCCTGCCCCCGGGATTCCTTCGGCAGGAGGAAAAGGGAGAAAAGCAAGCCCTTTCTCTCGGGGCATCGCCGGGGCACGGAGCAGCGCTCCCCGCCCGCGCTTCCCCTCCGCACCCCTGTGCTGGCTTCTGGGTGCTGCAGATAGAATCTGAGAGCTGCGCTTACCAAATGCAAATACATTTGCAGGGCTTTTCCTTTCATTGAGGGCAAAGACAAAATTCAAGTGAGGAAAGGCACACGATTGAGAGTTAATGTTTAACACGGTCTGTTCAAACAGAAAGATGAATTGAGACCTCTTTGAAAATGTGGTCCTTATGATTCTTAGAGCAGAATAAATAAGGTGACTGCAGCTAATATTACTTTTCTAACCCTGTCACCTGGGGGTTTCGGCACATTTTGTGAACTTTTCACACTTACCTCTCTTAGAACCCATCTCTGAAGATGGAAAGTATTACTTTCTTCTTCATTTTGGAGGGGGGAACTCTAAGTGCTGATGAAAGGTTTTTCCCAAATACTTCAAGAAACCTGTAGCAGAGAGAGGAAGCAAAATAATTTGAAAAATTATTCTGC
Organism: Oxylabes madagascariensis; assembly: GCA_013400675.1. Taxonomy (NCBI): domain Eukaryota; kingdom Metazoa; phylum Chordata; class Aves; order Passeriformes; family Timaliidae; genus Oxylabes; species Oxylabes madagascariensis. The sequence continues at coordinate 47,672 of VYZR01060689.1, forward strand.
CCTTTCACATTTATATTATTGTTTCATTTTAATTCAAATAACTTAAGAGATTTGCATTGCAACAGATATTTTCTAGGGCACATTCTAACATCCTGAGCCCACTGAAGTGTACCAAGCTCACTGAATTCAAAAGACTATCCTTAGACTAAGTCGCTGTGAGAACTTGTCCTATTTTGTCTTATGATCAGTAGCCCACAATAACACTGGGACCAAAAGATTGTGAACAATAATCTTGACTCAGAACTATTTAGGATCATTGGCCAACCCAACAGAAAGTCAGTGTATGTCTCTGTAAATTTAATTCAACTTAAAAACATCATCTTCTTCACATAATTTAAAATATCCTTTAACCTTTCCTGGGAAAGAAGAGGTCTTAACACAGTGGACATGGTTGGAAATGCATTTCTCTCTGGTGTATTCTGTCTTCTTTGTCAGTAAATCCTACTGTGGTGCCTAATTGATGAAAAAGCAGACCTTGGCTTTTTTTTTTTTTTTTTTTTTTTTTTTTTTTTTGGAGGATGATTAACAGTGCGGCATGCTGGCCAACAGCCAGCCATACCAGTCATGCTTTGCTGGATGTATGTGTACTCTCTGATAGACAGTGTTTTGAAACAAATTAGAGGGCTGAGTATGAGCAGAGCCACAGATTTGGTCTTTGGATCCAATCTGGTGGAAGCTTCTGTATGAGAGCATTTGTGACTTTCTCAAGAGTTTTCAGTGCTGTTGTAAACACTTCCCATTTAAACTTAGGTCATAGACCAATATTTTCTTAGAGGCATATCCACGTCTTATCTGGAGATGCATTTGTGTCCCTTAGCCACATGTTTACAAGAGTCCATTTTGGGTCAAAATATTCCAAAAGACCATCTTGTATGTACTTCTGCCTGTCAGCTGGAAAGCAATCTTCTCCACTTTCTACTCCTCTCTTCACTCTCCATAGCATATTCTTGATAAAAGTGGTGCTGAGGTTTATGGGGAAAAAAGAATGAAAAAGAGTAAAAATAATAATAATGGGTAGTAGTTTCTCCTCCTGCAGTCATTTCAATGTAATGGCTGAGTTTGGTATCACTTTCTCTTCAGCTGGTTCACTGAAGAAGCAGGTGTTACCAGACTTGCAGAAAGCTGATTTGGGACTGCTGAGATGCCTTTTTCCCTCCTTGTGGGAGACCCTCATGCCAGGCATGTGACGGTATTGGTCAATATGACACCATGTGTGAGCTGAGGGACCCAAGTGCTGGGGGACAGTGCCATGGCTCACTTTCTGTTCTGCTCCTTGCTCCAGCAAAGAGGATCACTCTGGGGAGTAAAGGAAGAGAGACCCTGGCACTGAACTGCAGGTATGGAAGGAAGGAAGTAACTGCAGGGAATGCATTCCCAAAATGTCTGGTTTGGTATGTCTGATTGTATGGGTGCAGCTTCATGGAAGATGAGACAGCTGCACCTGTTTATGCCAGAGATACTTTTGGAATAAAAGACACAAAAAAGCAAATCTCAGAAAAGCAGAAATCTAGAGACAGAATTATAGATACTACTGAATCCCCAATGTATTTTTAAACTTCATTTTAAAGGGAAAACAATGGGAAAAAAGCCTCAAAGGCACATATTTAAGTGTTAGTTTCAAAGTAATACCTCCTCAGAGATCTGACTTTATCACTACTGAAAGGAGAAAGCAGAAAATGGAATTGTTTTTGTTGTTCTATCATGTTTATGACATGACAAAAACGTGGAGTTCTTCTGCCTTTTGCTTTTCACCTTGTTGAACTGCTGTCAGACTTCTGTAAATCGTTTGCACCATAAACAAGCTTTGTGAGTGAAAGGGCAAGTGCTGAGAAAAGCCAAAGGCAGAGATTTTATATTGAATTTTTTCTTACAGAGATAACTGACTTCAGCATGGACTAGCTTCACCTAGATCTGGGAAGAAAAGCCGAGCATCATTGACGGCAACAGCATAATGAAGCTCAAGCAACAGCAAATGGGCTAAGACTCTGAACGTGTTGGTTTTATTTTTAGGTAAAGAGTAAGATAATTGCAGCTGAGAGGATTTGGTTTTAAACAAGAGCTACTGCCTTGTTTCTCCTTAGCATTTCAGTCACAGATGTGGAAAGACTGACATCCCTAACGCAGGACTACAACTTGGAAACTGCCTGCTGTTGTGAAGCCCTGACTGTTCCTAATTGCAATGTAATTGTAATAAGTTCGGAGGAGTATCTATCCATCCGAACCAGTGATGGGATATGAAGACAGGAGGAGAAGAGGATGCATTTTGCTTGCACATGTGGCTGTTGCAGTGTCAGGATCCAGCACAGCAGGCAGTTCTGCTCCTTTGGCAGAGAGCCATCATGCAAGAAAAAGGCATCTGCGTGGTTCGGAGCATGGCAGTGACAGGCTGGGATAACCTGGTCCCATGGGGACTGCTGCTTGTTTCAGTGCAAAGTGAGAGGCTTAGGAGGGGAATGTTTTATCTTGCTAGGTCTTGCTGTATAGACAGTGAAGCACGGGAAGAAGGCTGGAGAGGTAGAACCACACAAATAAATGCATCTTCAGCTCACTGAAGATTACGTAAGTTCGGTTTGTTCCCATAGTGTCCTCTTTGAGAGTATGGTACCCCAGACAGATGGAAAATAGTATTTAAGGAGCTTGAGAGCCATTACTGATCTTACATTGCATGGGTAAACCCAAATCCACATGTGCTGGAGCCCACTAAATCCAGGCACATCTCATGAAAATACCTGCAGGCTAAGTTCAGCTTGTGCCTCCAAGCGAGAAATTTGTCTGATTGGTCTCTTCAGTAGTTCAAGGTGCAAAAACCTTTCTGTCTTACATGCTTAGCTCTGCTTTGGTTGTTACATCTGGGACCTTTTAGAAAATCATGTGACACAGTCCAGTACTAATTACTTTTCTTTAAACATCTTTTTCTTTTTCTCCCGGTTTGCTGCCACTCTTTTACCACTGCTTCAGTATGTCAGCCTGATTTGCGTAACAGGGGTTTTAATATAACAAGGAACTCCTAAAAATATCGCAATCTTAATAACTGACAGCAAAAAGCACAAATACATATCTTAGAAATGAATAAAAGAGGCACAGAGCCTGAGTTTAACTGGTGCTATGAAGTCTCAGAGGGCTGTGCACTGCTGGGCACTCTTGGCTGGGTATTTTGCCGATGGAGAGCTTAACATTTTGAGACCAGGGATTCTCTCTATAAATCTACTATGAATATGGAACTCAGATGAATCATCTAGTGGCTTTACTTCCTTACTGGGGAAGAAACTGAGGAAGGGTTGGGAGAGGCTCCTTGTCCTGAGACAGGTTAATGATAGAAACTTCTGCTAATGGGAAATTCAAATAGAGATCATTAGAACAAAAAGGCGGGTTTGGCATAGAGAAAACCCATTTTTCCTATCTAGTCCAGAAGGTGAGAAAAAAAATTAGAGATGTGTGTCTGATGAAGCTGATCAGAAGTTCACACAATTGAAGGACATACATAGAAGAAAGGATTTCTCAGGAGATGGTGGGGAAACACAGGTGAAAGGCTGACCAAGCTGGTTCTGCCCAGCGGCCAGGAAGGCATCTTTCAGATGGCCTGAAAGATGTCAGGGGCAGAGAGGAAAATCAAAAGGATCTGGTTGTAGCAGTATGTCTCTTCAAACCAATGAACAAGGTGAGGAGAAAAGAGACTAGAAAAGGAGAGAGGGATCATAAAGATTTATCTTCTTTAGGTCTGTAAGTTGCTGTGTCACTAAAGACAAGACAGTGTGATTCTGAAACTCCTACTATTTCATCTCAGATGGCTACCTAAGGCACATGGCATGAATTCCTTCCTGGAGATGCTTGCTTCTCACCATGGACTGCATATGGAGTCTTGGTAGAAGGAACCTTTCCTTCAATACTCCTAATTTTTGTCTCCAAACAACAAGCGTGTGGTTTTCCTAAGTGAAACTGGCAGTCTGAATCTCATCCCCAGCACGTTTCTTAATTACACTATAGCTGTTAGGTTGAAGAGATGCTCCTTGAAGAATGGTCTGAAAATAAAGCTAAAAATAAAGAGAGATGCCTTGCTGATGCAGAGCCTAAGTCCTAATTTTTAAAGGCAAGACCCCAAACACCTTTGTCTGAGCCTCTAACTGACTGTGAAGTATGTGATGATCATGAAAAAGAAATAATAGGCATTTATGAGGTAAGAAATTGGCACTAGATGATTGGCACTAGAAATCTTTGGCTCCCACATAGCTTGAGAATGCTCTGATGGATTGCATTGATACCCACTTCATTCAAACAGGCATCAAAAATGCCATTACATCCCATTTCCAGGAGTTGTGGTTCACTCTAAAGGGAGAGCTCAGCTCAAGCCTGGGGTCAATTCTGCAGCCACTGGTAGTGCTAAGGAGAGGTTGGGAGGGGATTAGACAGAAATGTACATTCAATAAAATCAAAAGGATTTTGTCTCCCTAAAGGTTTGGAAGAAATGAGTTTATAGATAACTGTTTGCCCTATGGACATCATTCTTTAACTTTCACTGAGGCAGCACATGCTGTTATCCTATAGATGTCCAACGAAGAAATGATAAGGAATAGACGATTTTCCTGGCCAGTTCTGTAGCATTTAATACTTATTTTAGGATAGATCTTCTATGAAACTTGTATCAACTTCAAGGTTATTTTTAACGGCTTTGTGGTTTGCCAGCTACTAATGGTATTTCTTTGGAAGCCTCCAAAACCATCCCAAACATCCACTTTCAGACTTTCATTTAATTGTCTGTCTAAGAGATTGTAACTTTGAAGACAAAGTCCCACAGCTTTGATCTTCCTGATCCTTCTTTGACTTAGCTTGAGATTTGGATTTTTCCATCTCACCCTTATGCAACGGAATTACAAGCATTTTCTTTTAGAATCTATGTTTGATAATTTTCTACATGACTTAAAACTTAGAAATTAATTGATAACATGGTCTTTTGAAAGCCAAGTTAAAGATAAAAAGTTAGAAAGTTTCTTAGTGAGCAATACAGTAATTCCTAATATGTTTTTTGTTTCCTTGCCTAGTCTTGCCTTGCCATCTTCCCTGCTCCTAGACAAGGTGTACTGAACCCTTCACAGAAAGCTATCACACCACTGACAAGGTGTTTACAATAAATTTTTTTCTCAGAGATTTTTTTGGGACTTCCATTTGAAAGTTGGTCTGAAAATTTTATTTTGATTTAGAAATGCAGAACTGACTTTCTGAAAATCTCCCTTTATCATTACAGAGACATTATTAATTAATCATCTTTTAAAAAGACATTTTTTGCTCCAAAACTCTGATAGTCTGCATTACTTTCAGGAGTAGGTTTCATGCTCCCTTCACTGCTAGAATTTTATCTTCTTTGCAGGAAAGACAGAATAAAAGACTTGCAATAAGCAGTGTATTTGGTGATTTTTTTTCCCACTTTTGGAATTACCTGTGAACAAAGCTCTCAGAAATTAAAAGATAAGTAGATTATTACTGGTCACCAGGCTATGTGGCAGTACATTTCATGGGGCAGTACATTTCATTTCAGCACAAATCAGCATTTTTTTTTATTTCTAACTGGAACATTGGGTGGTTTCCCCAGATGGTTAGTACAGCTGAGCAGCTGCTGAGGTCACTCATCACTGAGGGTGTTTGGTGTGGAGGGACCAGGCAAGGCTGCTCTGAGTGTCCTCGTCACAAATCTGTGTGTATGCTGAACTTCATGAACTTCTCCTCTTTCTGCTGCCTATGGTTGTGACAGGACAGACCTTGGAAACTTTGTGTGACCTGTTTCCTTGTGAAGGGTTAGATGCTGACACAGCGAAGCAGCATTTATACAGCAGAGCAGCGGTTGTCACTTGGGGAGCATTTCCTGAGACACAGACAAGCAGCTGGACATTGCTGATTGATTTGTGGCAGACTTGGACTGACACAATGAAATACTGTGGCTACTGCTTCTTGGTGGAGTCAGAGAAAATAATGGGGTGAGGTTAATTCATACCACCCCGCAGAACTAGAACAGCAGCCCCAGGATTTACAAGCGAAGCAAGGGGCCTTCGTGGCACTGCCTGGTATGCAGGGCTTGAACCTCTTCCCACAACAGCTGTCTGAAGAAGTAGATGCAGCAAGGTATTGTCACTTGCTTTCATACTTGGAATCAGCTAATTCCTGATTAGCTGTGCTTTAGGTGCCTCTCTGCTGTCAGGAAGAACTTTGGATCACATATACTAGCAGTCTTTGAGGAGGAGAAGGCATTGAAAGCAAGACAGTGAAGCTGGCAGCCATCTAACTTGGCCAGTGACATAATTATGCTTTAGATTATGTGCCCTGCATGTTTTCTAGGTTCAAGCAGAGTATTTTTATTTGTCATTGTCTCTGCACACTGTAAGTTATTGATTTGCAGATCTGGTACAGGTAAGCAGAACTTGTCTGCCCCCATCATTGTGGGTATGTATAGAGGGGGAAGGAAGCAAAGGGCTCCTTGCAAGTCAGGGTAAACACCATGTGATGCATTAAGGTGAGACCTACATAGTTTGGACTGATTTAATCAATTTTTAGTCAGCTTTTACTACACAACAACAATTTATTGGAGGGGTTATGTGATTATAGACTTACTGAGATTTTACTTGTTGGCTTACCATAGTTTTATGGGCTTATGATGATTTTAAGTTTTATGTGCTAATGACATTTTCCAACTTTGCTAAATGCATATCTGCACAACGTCCCTGTTACCCTTGTCGTGGCAGAAGAGAACATTGCTACAGGCTGTCCCATTTATTAACCAAATATTCAAATCAGGGAAAAAATAATTTAACATGCATTACAGATTTGTTATAAAAGCAGAATAAGTGATGTTTCACAAACACTGTGCAAATGCATACACCTGTAGCCACCTGTGCTTGCATAACATATTCTATGCTGTAAAAGGACAGGAAGCTCTAAGCTCTGAGCATCAAAGTGCTCCATCTCCAAAGTGCATTCTGTTCCTGCAAAAGTTGCCAGGCTGGCAAGGCTTCAACTGTGGTGGAATGAACCCTAGGTTCCAGAGTTGTCTCCAGAAGTTCCTGTTTTTTCCACCTCTGCTACTAAACAGAAGGAACTTCTCCAGTCACAGGGAGCAGGACAAAAGGATTTTGTGTGCTCAGAGACAAATTCAGAGGTTTTGTCAATTGGATAGTTTATTGGTGACTTGATAACTCTTGGGACAGCACCAATGTGGTCCTGGCATGAGGGAACTGCCCAGAGGCTTCATGAACATCCTGCTGATACCAATGGGCACAGAGAATTGAAAGCCTAACTAAGGCAAAGCAGTAAAAACGAAGGAAAAGTGGAGTTTCTCGAAGATGTGGACACTTCTGTAGATGATGCCATAATTGCAGCACCAGTAGCATTCACATCACAGTACCCTGAATCTGGCTGAGCTGCTCGGGGACTGGCACAGACAAGAGCAGGGTGGAGGGGATACAAAGCAGCAAGTAGCATGGGGCTTGTATATAGAGAACTACAGGTATGGTTGTTAAGGACTTTGCTGACTGGACTCTAAGAACGCCTAATGACACCCTCAGAGATTTGCCCACAGTTTTGCATGTGGACTCGTCCTTGCCTACAAAGCAAACCCTCTGGTTCGAGCACAACTATCTTCTCCCTCCCCCCTCCACAGCATGCTTAAAAGTTTTGAGGGGAAGTTGGAGGCCTCACTGCATGCTGCAACACCTGATACTTCCATTTCAAAATGAACTTTATAAAGGGATCAATCTAATCTACCTAAGCCATAAAGCTCTCCACTGCCTAAGGAGAGTGTCAGTAGGAGGATGGCACAGTGTGTCTGAGGACAGTTTGGCGCAATCTTGCAATTCAGGGTGTTATCTATTCCAGGCTTCCCTTGTGCTAGTCTAGATACAAGCAAAAGATGCCGTGGGCTGCTGTGAGCAGAAAGGTTATCCTGGCTTTGCTGCTTGCTTTGCCTGTGTCACAGCCCAAGAGAAGCCAGCAGGCTGCTGCTGAGCGTGACATCAAATAGAGATGGCCGCGGCGGGGGACAGCAGCAGCCAGCCCAGCTCTGCAGATCTTCCCCCAGGCTCCTTGTCCCAGCTCCATCCCTTCTTCTTTCCCTCCTAGTCCTGAGGCAAAAGATGCCCCAGATGTTCTCTGCCTGGTAGGGAAACCCCACTGTGTCAGCAACACTGTGACCCTTTGGGCTGGCTTTGGTTCTGGGTTTCTCCACACTTTGCTTGGTGGAAGGCTCCCAAAAAGCAGTTCAAACATCCTGGAAATAACCCTCAAACAAACAAATTTGCCTTACTGGTCAGCACTGCATTTGTATCTTCTGTTTCTCTGTTCAGTGTTATGAGGAAATAAAACATGAATTAGTCTGGCTGTAAGCCAGCATTAATGTGAACCCCATCATAGGTTTCAGTCACTCAGACTACCAAGGCTGGCTTTTAGGGTGATTCTTGTGTCAGAGATGAAAAAGTTACACAACAGACATTAGAGAATCACTTTAGAAACCTCCACAATCCTGCATTGAAATCCCATCCAGTAAGGGAGAGAACCAGCCCTCGGCTGGCTGAGATGCAGTCACATGAGTGTCCAAAACAATGAACACACAGTGTCGACAGCTGAGGCCATTGAACTTTATGTCACTTCCCAACTGCAGCATTTCTCATAATTTATGGTTATACTCGCCTTTCAACCTTTAAAACCTTTTCCCAAGTATTTGCAGCATTCTTACATAAATATTGCTACAATAAGTAACATCAACATTTAGTAGCTGTTTTTCAAGAATAACCGTGTGACACTATTATGGCATTCCATTAAACCAGCTGCAATGTGGGGAAGGCCTAAATCAAATCATGCCCACTAAAGGTAACGTTTACACATATTCAAGGGAACAATGGATGGGAAAAGTTTATTCTGTGTTTCAAGACTTAAATGACAGTTCTGTCTCCTTTCATGGTTATGCAAGATGTCTCTCTCTGGTGAAATGACCCAGAGTGGACACAGACAGCAGCTTACATTCCAGTGCTATTTGTTACCTTCTCAAGAAAAGTTGCAATTACAAAATCTATGGTTTGGTCTATTTATTTATTGTGGTATTTTTAGGGGAGAAAACCTTATTTCAAAGGAACAGAGAACGTTGTCTTTTTCATTAAAGCTATCAAATGTTGTGAAATGATTAGTAAAAAAATTCCTTGCCAGAATTGTTCAGTGTCCAAAATGCATCACAATGACTAAACGTAAATGACAGATAGTTAGCTTGCATATAGATACGTGCTTAATTGCCTCCATCCCTCCTGTCTGAAGAATGCACTTTAGCATATGCTCATTTAAACACATATGCTTCGTTTCTGTTTAGGTCAACAGGATTTGAGCACATGCTTAAACATAAGCAAATGCTTAAATGTTCATCTTGAATAGGGATGCTTTTCTGGGGCAAAGCCAGAAAATACTGTTTTGTAATATTTCTTCTTACCTTAGCCTGCCTCTTGATCCAGCTGCACTGTTGGAGTACTCCTCCTCCTTCCCCAAAACCAGCTTACCTTCCCTCCTCATCTCTCCCGGGGCTGATGTCAGACACACACAGACCCCGTTGTTCTGCCAGCTAACCTTGTACATGGGGGCTGGCAGAACTGCCCGTCGTGGCGGGAGGTGAAGGGCAGGGAGGCAGAGGTCTGTGCAGGAACAGAAGGGCAGCTACCCTGAGGAATGCACAGTCTTCCCCGATCAGGGCAAACACCGGCAATGCACGAGGCTGCTGGGAGGGCGAGAGAAGTCAGCAGCACCCCGCTTGTGCCCAGCCTGCCCTCCTGCGGGTGCAGGGACTGGGTGACTGGGCGCTGTGTGTGTGGGACGCTGTTCCCGCATGGCCCCAGGCGGGTGTGGCGCCGCAGCCTGTCCCTCTGCATCCGGCAGAGCCGGCTGATCTCAAATCGCTTTGCTCTACCTTTCGCCTGCATCCTGCCCCCTCCCCGTGCCAGCCTTGTCTCGCCCCGGGCTGCGGCAGGGGCTGGTGGAGATGGAGTGCCTCTGCTTGGAGGTGTACGCGGGTGCCTCGCTGCCGACACCCGAGGCTCAGCCGTGGAGCTGTGTGGGTTCCCTGCGGGAGAAACATCAAATCTCAAGGCAGTGTCGAAACCTTGGCAGCAAACCACAGAGCGATGCAGGGCTGGATTCCTGCTCTCCGCGGGCTGCAGAGCCTGCCCAGCTGCTGCAGCAGGTGACGCCCGGCTGGGCGTGAGACCCCTGTACAAACACGTGCTGGCGAGAGCCTGCAGCGTTCGGGGCTCCTTGCGGGTGCGCTCCGGAGCTGTATCTGTTGAGCGTTATCAGCTTAATTAAGATAAGGATATGGAGTTTATGCTATATTCCCGTAAATGACAGGGCAGGGCTATGAATGATTTATAGGGCATTAATTGTACTTGTGAAGCTTAGGTCTGTCGATATGCATTAATAAAACCATCATTTGAAGCCAAGTAAGGGAATGAAAGTACAATTTTTTTTTTTTTCCTCAACAACTTTAAAAATTCTGCTGTTTGCAAAAACAACCAACATGCAAGGGGCAAAACGTTGGAAGGGTCAGAGTCTGGACCTTCTAGGCAATAATTAATAAAAACACATCCGAAGGCAACTTTAGGGAGTGAATTTGATTCAGTGAAAGAAGATTGGCTCCTCTCCCTGCCCTGCAGGTAATGTGTTTGCCTGTGACGGCAGCAGATTATTTGGTGGTCGTTTTTTTTTTTTTTTTTNCGGGCGTATTTTTTTTTGTTTTTTTTTTTTTTTTTTTTTTTTTTTTTTTTCTCCCTGCCACCGAACTAAAGAATGCATTGTGGGAAAACCGTCCTGACACATGACACTGTGCAAAGGAGGATCACAGCGTGAGGCAGCATCAAGGGGCTTACTTGGTCTTGATGCACTCTTGCACAGCATGGGGCTCCAGAGATGAGTGTCTCTTCCAACGAAAGCACTGGTGCAATTTGCACAACTCTCATGAGAGCGCACGGTGAAGCTGCTCTCAAAGCCCTCATGTAAACAGGGCTGGGGAAAGAAAAGGGACCGTAAAAGAGCCTGCACCATGCACGGGAAAAAGCACAAAAGGAGATGGTTCAAAAGAGCCTGAGCTAAGGAGGAGGGGAGTTGTGAGAGAAGCGGGTGTGGGGCAGGGAGGGGAAGGGGCAGAAAATTAAATCCAAATATTAGAAGCAGAAGGGAAAGTCTTAGTAATGAAATGGAACAGTTAGCACCACAGCAACAGGAGCAGTCAGGAGAAGTGGAGTATGGGAAGACACTGGATGGCAATGCACAACTAGAGATTTAGCTTTCAAGGCAAAACCACCGATGCGCTCTGAAGACTGTGCCTCAGATATGCAGCCCTTAAACTTCTTCAAAACCTCCTAAGTTCAGATAATAAGTTTGCATAGAGAGAGAGAGGGAGGGGAAGAGAAAAAATAAAGGCGGCTGTAAGTGCTCCTCACTAGCCTGTCTCTGAGCAACAGGCCCTCCTGTACTCACTCTCCCTTGTTGCTCCTGCTTATCATAATATGCCACTTTTGCGCATCAAATTTACATTTCAAAAAATGCTGTATCGCTGCTCTAAAATTAATTATTAATCTTTCATCAGTCCCTTCCATAGATACATTTTTAACTTTGATTTTGCTACCCATTTGGGGGAGGGATAGAAGAAGGGGGCGGGGGAGAGAAGATCCTTTAATCTTGTCACTTTTCTTTGGGGTTCTCCTCTCGTGTGCTGCTACTTCCAGGCCTGCGTGTCCCCTAAGCACTCTGGAGGTACAACTTTAGTTTTTCTGCTCGTTTGGAAAAGAATCTTCCCACACTTTTGAGAGCATGAATATTTTCACCCTGCAGGATGCAACACAGAGAAGTGCCTGCTCCTCTTGTTTGACCTGGCATTTCAGCCTCAGTAAAGTGAAGCTGTACTGATAAATTGAGTACCCCAGGCTAAAGAGGTGGGTGGATTATATGCCCATGCAAGGGAAAGAGATCTGGGTGGGATTTGTAGGGCCTACCTAGAGTGCAATATGAACTTATTCACCGATCAGCTCATCACAGTGACTTGTAGGCAATAGTCTGAACTTTGGTTATTTACTGTTCAAGGCAGGCAAGTACTGGAAATGAGGAAGGGAGCATTTGCTCTTAGTTTATTGAAGACTGAGCCCTTCTCTTGCCTGAAGTGTAAAAGAAGGAGGAGTAAAGAGGGAACGATGTGTGTCAGATGGATACTGGAGAGATGTGAGTTGCTGGCAAATCTCATATTTGAGCCACTCCTGGTCTGGAGTTGTGGCAACTGCTATAATCTGCCTGAAGGAGGGGGAAAGGGCTCACAGAAGATGCAGCTATGATGAGATGCTTTTATGGGTTACAGAAGAAACACATTCCTTTTTACCTCTATGCTCTGAACATACTGATCAGTGGCTTCATAGTCAATTGCACGTGTGTGTAGGTGTCCATACACACAGTCACACACAGACACACAGACACACAGACACGTGTGCTTTTACTCACCTCTTTCCCCAGAAATATGCCATCTGGACATTCATGCAACTGAAGTGCTGTGTGTAGGCTGCTTCCTCGAATTAAGGTGGAAAGACTTGACGCACCCCATCATATTCACTGCGTTTTGCTCAAAAGGGACAAAACATTTTCACATTGGAAGACAGATGTCAACACAACATGGCATCTAGTTAAAGGCCAAATTCTCCCAGTTATAAACAACAATACTTTACATTGCACTTTTTGTTTTTCTACTCACGTACAGTACAGAATGTGTACTCTTTTCAGAACCTCCTTTGCTGTGAGCTGCTGGGTGTATGCATGGGTGAATGTCTCTTAGGTTGTTGGACTTAATCAGAGGCGAATTTGGATCAATCGACTATCACTTACCAGAGAATCAAATAAAGTACAGGGTAAAAAGAAAGCTAAAATTTCAGAGAAAAACACTCTATTCTTGTTTTCCAGACCCACATTCCCTGCATGTCTCTTCCCTGGTTGCACTTGCCCAGATTATGAATTTATCCCTGTGGTTGTCACCTCCAGACTCTGCCTAGGTTATGTAGCCCTCTCAGATAAAAATCTGCAGTGTCAACCAGCGGATCCACTTTGAAGGCTGCATGCTGTAACACTTTCATCTGGGCTATACTTCACCAGTAATAAATTAGCATTCACACAGATGCAGCCAATAGCTCTCACAGCACACCTCTACATAAACATTATCCCCTCTGTCTTTCACAGTTGGGGAAACCCAGCCAGCAAAGTTGCTGGAGGTGAAGAGGGAGTCAGCAGCAGCTCTGGATCAAAACTGAAGCCTTGCTCAATTGCATCTTTCTTCTCCGTCTTCTGGACAGCATCTGAATACAGCTGCACATCTCCTCTATGTGATTTATTCTGTGTAATAACACAGATTTTTTTTCAAAGCAGACTTTGATTTCAGTTTGTTGACACTAGTTCTGCATATATGTGTAATTATGTAGGATTATCAGTGTGCTACAGAAGGCCCACTTTGTATATTATGCCTCTACAAACCACTGGAAATTAAGTGCCGTGATTCTCCTTGCAGATTTTCATTTGGGGGATGCGAAGTGAGAGCGAGTGACTGTAAGCATAGCTCATGTTTCATAAAAATAAACAATGCTTATGTGGATTTGTGACAGATGTTACACCTTGTGGAATGCATTGAATTCCTTATAGCCAAGTAAAAAAAGTGAGATCACATAGGCTTTGGAGTAAGTGTGGTTTCAGCAGGAATGCAGCTCTTGCAAAAATCCAATATTGGCCTTGGGAAATGTCCCTTTTTACCCACACAAGAGCTGAATAATGTTCATGGCCGAAAATGCAAAGGATTCTTAATTGTGCACAGTCTCTCCTCAATCAAAACACAGGCTCCATTTTCAGTGAGTTACCCTCTCTGCCTGCCCAGACTGCCAGCCTAGCTGACAAGCTGCATGTGTCAGAAGGAGGTAGAAAGAATTTTCTTACTTCTCTGAGCATTTTCTTTCCTTTTGAAAGGTTACAATTGTTGGTTTATTTATTTCATCTCAGATTCTTCTAAGGGTTAATACTGGGCCTTTTTTTTTTTAATTGGTCTAGGAGATTCCCGTGATTGTTTTCTTTGTTGCTTGAGGTAGGTCTTTCCAGTAGAGTGGGGCCATAACAACTTTTCCTGATGAACAAATGGTATGGCTGGCATGGGCAGGACAAATAAGGGAAGGCACTAGATCTTCAGCACTTGAGACGCAGGTCTCCAGAGAAAGCCATAACCAGATCAGGAGCATTTATCCCATATGTGATAGCTGTGCAACACTGCTCTCCCTAGCCAGAAGTATACCTGCTGGTCCAGGACCAGGACATTTTTATCCTTCCCTACCTGCATTCCCCTTCCTGCACCATGGGCCTGTGTAAGGACTTTTGACCAGTGCTACCTTTCCCCATCCACAGCTCTTCCCTCCTGTGTGTGTTGGAAAGAGATCATTTAGCTCCTTGTTCCTGCTCCTGTCTTTGCAGTGGGACAAGGATCCAACCCTGCAAGTGGCTTTTCTCTCCTATGAACTCAGGGGTCTGTGGCCAGCCTGAGCCCCACTGCTCAGACGAAGGAAACACTGGCCATGAGCTCACGGAGCCCAGGCTCTGCTGGTGGCTGTGAGCCAGTCCCACACCTGCTGACCAGTGCTCATCCAGAGCTTGGGGTGGGGGGAGCTACCCACTGCTCGCATGTGGGGAAAGGACAAAAGCCAAAGCTGGCTGCCTGAAGTACCAAAAAGTGCTGCCCTACTCAGTGCCCTGCTGCATGGGGAGCCCAGCAGCTGCAGGAAGCCTTGTGGTGCCAGCAGCTGCATCTCCAGGAGCCCAGGTAGTGAAAGTCATCATCCTTCTGCAGCTTCTTGCTGTTTCATCCTCCCAATCCTTTATCATTCTCTGAGCTATGCTCCGCAGCACTTCTAATTACAAAGAGAAGCCATCACAAAAACCTTGAGCCGAAACAGAGTGGAAGTCACAGCAGCAGGGCACATGAGGGCAACTGACTTAGGAAAGGCAGAGGCACAGGAGCAAGCTCTTGGAAGCTGGAGTCCAAAATTGCAGAATGTCTTTTTTCCCACAGACTACAGACATGCTGCCCCAGCCAAGTGTTTCCTCCCCAATGGACACTGGATATCTCACATGAAAGTCCAGTAAATTATCTAGCAGGTTTCTGCATGGAAATAATTTCAATATAGCTGACACATTGCAAGCTCATGTCCTAGCTGATAAGGTCAGCATCTTCTTTGGCTCACACACTTGCCAAGCTATTTGTAAAGGTGGGCCCATACACTGAGGTTAAAAGGATGTGTTAATTAGAGGACCGAATCTTAAAGCCTTGGGACAAAAGAGCATTGTCAAACTCACATGCCCCCTTTGGTGCAATCAACCTTGGCAAATGACATCCAATTGGATTTAAAGGGATCCAGAAGTGCAGACAAATTCCTTCCATCTAACTCTCCTTCCAGGCTTGGGACTAAGGTCATTATTGCAGGGCAGCAGCACTGGAAAAGGCCTATGGTCTTTGTCCTCTTCCTATCAGCATCTTTGGGATCAAAGTTGGTGGTTTTTTTTTTTTTGTTTCCCCCATTATGGAGAATTAAGAAGAGGAAATGATATTCCTTAATTTTGAAGTTCTTACCAGTGCGAGAGTTTGGATGGCTGGAGAAAAGTCATCAAAGATATTTCACATCTGTACATCCCAAAGAAAGGAAAGTTCATATCTCTGCATCCTACTCCTCTGTCAATTTGTACCTTGCTGCAGAAAATGTTGCAATGAGTCCAACAATTGGGAATGCTTCCCTGACTGTTGTGGAACTTCTATGGATTACCTCCCCTCCATAGGGGACTGTCTGCCTATGTTTGGTCCTGTGAGTTCCCTGCAGAGCTGTCACACAGGGCTGCAGCCTGCAGAGCACCTTGGGGTGGCCTGGACTGCCTCTGGCTCTGAATGGAGCTGACACAAGCAGTGGCCACAGGAGTGGTCTGTTCTCTGGCCCATCTTGCTGCAGGAGACATGATGGGGTGATGAAGTACCTGCAAAACTGCTCCAATTCACCTGGCATTAGGGTTATAATGTTAGACAAGATGAATTTTATCTTGTTGTGACTGACAATGTGTTTGGTGAAAACTCCCTCTTTTTTAAAAATACACTTTATAATATATTAAAATATTCTCCAATGAAGAAAAGAACCTGAGAGTTGAAGAAAAGTATTAGAGCATGTGAAAGTAAAACATTTAATATTTATTTGGTGAAATGAACCAAAATGAGGAAGGGGGCAGGACAGAATGTGAGGGAGAAGGGAAAGATTAAAAATAGACTGATTGCAAAGTGTTTCTAAACATTTTGTTTACTGATGCATATACCTCTTGCCCACACAGGCTTGAAGAAGACAGTTTTTTCATTCAGGCACAGACGTACCCTGTGGGTTGGGAAGCAATGTGCTTTGGTGAATGGGAAGTAGGTGGGAAGGTGGGCACTCCTCCATGCTGAGTGCTTCTCTGCTGAGACTCTGCTGATTGAGCCTAAGACCTGGGGCAACTTTCTTCCACCGGTCACCCCTTCTGAGTGCAAAGGAAGGGCAGCAGCAGGCTGCTCAATTTGTAACCCTCTGTTTCCACCAGGAGTGAATCAGGTACAGTGGGATTCACCTCTGAGGATGGACTGAACCTCCACCTAGAGATGCCTGTGTCCACTTTTTGTAGAAAGAGGTCAGAAGCCAAATCTTGAAAAAGCTAAAATCAGGTGAGGTAGTGACTCTTCCTCATAGTATCAGTAAGGAGTAACACCTGGAGCACAGTAAATGGGTATAAGCCTGCTGTAGTCAGAACAAGTCCGCTTGTTCCAGCAGCTGTAGAGGCAGAAGAAGGGGCAGGGAGGCAGGCAAGCTTGCAGGGGCTCAGCAAACCCCCTTCTGGTGACTGTGTACAAGCCTCCAATTGGCATTAAAAACTTAAGGGTGGCAATATAAGTATTCACAGCAGGGTTAGCAGTACCATTCCTCCTCTAAGAGTAGTCTGAACGTCTTTGCCAGAGTGTCCAAAAGAGGAAGCTGAACCCCTCAGGGTAAATGTGCATGGTATCCACCACTGGAATGAGACCTATGTGCTGGTAACTGTGGAAAGCCTTGTGTGAATTGGTATCTTCACATTTACAGTTATCTATGAGAGATCTAAGAAAGAACATTTAAGAATGGCTGTGTTTGCCATGTGCTCCATTATTAGCAGGTGTAGAAGCAGCAAAGGCAGAGCATTTGATCTTGGCACTGTGTTGCACCATCAGCATTTTTAACTGGGAACATCAAGAAGGAATGAGAAAAGGTGCCTGCTCTGCATGCTAGCACCAGGAAGGGAAGAGGAAAATACCATCTAACAAGGACATCTCACTTCTACTGAACAGCCCAGCAGGAGTATGCTGGCAATTAGGAAATCAAATATAATTTTAAATGCCCTAAATGAAACAAAATGAATTCTGAGTCTGAGACCAGATGGAACTTGTTGAGACTCAGGACAACATTCCTCTGTGTAGGCCACTGCCACCTCCAGACTGTTTTGCTTTCTCCTGAAACATGAAGACAATCTGTCTGCTTTTTTGCTTTTTTTTTTTTTTTTTTTTTTTTTTTTTTTTTTTTTTTTTTTTTTTTTTTTTAATGTGTTTTGGCTTGGCCAATAGCTGTAAAACAATATTTAACTATTGGCAAAAGCAGCTTCTATTTACTCTGGTGACTGTATTTTCATATACTGTATTTTTCTGCTTTTGTATTTTGAGCAAATAATCTTCTCCCCTGCTCAAACTCACAAGTCCCCTGCAACTGCCCACGGTGGGAGATGGTCACCCTAATGGACTGTAGGATTAAACTACACTTACATTTTCTGCTGCAGAATAAACCTGTCTTATTCTCTTTTGTCCCTGCTCTACCATACCACATTTGTGCCAATTGCATTGTTTCAGTGGTCTCAGGAGTCCTTTAGAAAACAAGAAGTGTCGATGTTAGTGGGACAAAGACATTTATGCTTTATTGGCCAGCATTTTCCATGGGCATAATGCTAAAGCTGAAGAAATAGGCCAGCCCTAAATGCAACAAATCTGCAATTGGCAGCTTAGAGCTGCCACACTTGCCTCTGCCTTGAGCAGGAGGTGAGGGGAGGTTTGCAGAGTGTCCCCAGATGCAGGGTTGTTCCCCAGAATTCCACAGAAAGCCCAGATGTCTCAGAAGGGCCCTCACTGATGAACAATCAGTGACAACCTTTGCACACCACATGGATCAAGGGCTTTACATTGGAAATGAGGTGATCCTAGGCAGATTGTTCCTCTCCCTGTATGTCATGAACACTTCCTGTGAGTTAGACCCTCCTGGAGGCTTTGAAACCAGCAGATGAACAGCATGGTGTGAGCGTTCACATCCAAAAGGTTATATGAGGCAGACAGCTCCCTGGCACGAGGCTTCCTTTCAGCTACATCAAGAAAGCAATACCAAGAATCCACGTTTTCCTTCAGCACTTCACCTAATAAATAGTACTTAATTCTTATGTAATAGTTCTCAGACTTCTAAGTGTTTTGCAAAAGGGATCAGTGTCAGATGAGGAGGAGGAAGCAAATGCCATCACCAGGGTCACTGAAGTCTCCTGTTTCATCTCTAACCACTAGATTCTAGACCTTACAGAGGTAGGAGGACTTCTGTAAGACTATGGGGGACGAACAGTCCTAGACTGTGCCCAGTACATGGAATTGGGAAATGACGGAACACTGCTTGTGCTGAGTGTAAGGGCATAGAAACTTTCCAGGAACACACAAAAGTTTAATTCTTTTTCACATCTTATAATCATCTATATATTTATTCCCTAACTACCCTTCTTCAGAGAACCACATTCTTACCCGTCTGTGGATGAGAAAAGGCAGTGTTCTGGCCTCCAGAAGGCCTAGTGATGCAGACAGTCTGGAANTATGTGATACCATTAGGCCTTAGGAAAACGCAGTCAACAAAATGAACTCTTGGGTCTTGTGAAGGCAATGAACTGAATGAAGTGTATAATGGAGCACAGAAAAAGCACATAATGATTTATTTGCATGTTTCTTCCAGGCAGTAGGCTCCATAACAATTACAGCTTACACACAAACAGAACATAAACATGTATTCTTACAATGGAGCAGTTGCAGTCTATCTGAATTGTATGAATACTAACCAGTGAACAAAAACAGTCGGTCAAAAGTCTCAAATACATATTTTCTGTAAANCTGCCTGCAGAAAAGCTCTCAGTGTCTATAAGAACAGGCATTACTATTTGCCCATTAAAGTAATAATAGAAAGCTAATTAGAATGGCAAGTAAAGTGTACAAAAGGAAAGAAAAAAGAAGAGAAAGGAGAGAAAATGGAGTTTCGTTTGACTATACAAGTAGACAAAGAGGTAAAACTTGGATAGCAGCAGAGGATTTTCAAAAAGCTTTTGGCGCATTCGATCTATTGCCTCTCTACTCCTGGTGGAAAAGATCACACATATCATCTTACAGTGTTTGTTGTTCTCTGTAAAGATCTGCTCTGATGGAGCTCTCACACTGGCTTCATACTCCATTGTATTGGCTTCTTGTTAACACTTATCAGCTGAAACAACATTACAGCAACCCAGAGTCCAGAAGAGTATATTTTACAATACCACTAGAAGACTGTGTGTATCTGTAGGAGGGAATACACTTTCTTTTTCCCCTTAAA
>VYZR01060695.1:3286-16493 GCA_013400675.1 Oxylabes madagascariensis
TTTGTTTGTTTGTTTGTTTGTTTGTTTGTTTTTTTTCCAGTTTACAGAACCAGGGTTGTTTTATAGTGGTGAATGTTCAGGGTATAATTGGTTCTTATTGTACTGGTCATTTGTTAATTAATGATCTTAATTAGTTCATAGTTAATGTGCCTTTAACAGTCTCATTTTTCCAGAGTGTTAAAAAGCTGTGTGGTCACTTCTGGTTCCAATTTCAGTTTGAAAATGCATTTTAAAGGGTTACACGTGGCTGCATGTGACCACAATCAACGCGTGTTGTTAATTATGTTAATTGCACACACAAGACCATCCAGGTTTGCGTTCTTTAAGGAGCTCTGTGGCTCTGGAATGTCCCCCTGGATCATGTGCCCGGGTCAGGTGCTCCTTGTTACGCCCCACAAATGCTCGTGTTTCACTTTGCCTTGCTCAGTTTTCTTCACAAAAACTCCAGGTCTTCAAACAAATTTTTTTTTCTTTAATGCCTCTTTCTTTGAATGAGTTGGTTACGGACAGCATCAGACCCAGAATGAATTTTGTCTTCAATTCTTAATTTCAGAATGCTCCACTTCTGTTGTTTTATTGCAGATCCTTTTGCATTTTAAGGGGGGAAAAAAAAACCAAAAAAACAAAAAAACCACAACACTTTATTTTGTAAAGGAACACCAGGAGTTGCAGCAACTCTGTCAGTCAGAACATAATTTTTGCTGCCTTGTGTTCAATTTGGCAACAAGGTACAAATTCTGCAAGTTTTGCACTGATTTTTTGGTGTGAATAAGCACGAGTATAATGCTTGTGGCTTTAGGGACTAATTGTATTCACCTTTTACTGACTTCAGGGAAAGCAGAATTGAGGGTTTGGGTCACACTTAAGCCAAAGAGATGGTTTTGGTTTGGAGTTGGGTTTGACTTCTAGAGAGAGAAAAAAAAAATCCCCCTTTCCCTCCCATTTTGAGAAGCAATCAGGTAAAATTCAGTTTATTCCCCTTTTCTCTACTTCCACCCCTCCACTCAGCTTTCTTGAGATTTAATTGTTTGGGGTTTTCTCCCTGTTTTGACTTACACTTTTTAAATTTTAGGGATGAGATGAAGAAGGTGGCAGAGTTGTAGCCAGTCCTGGTGGTGGGGATACTGGGTTGCTCCAGTTTACATAAATGGAATACTCAGTTGTCCCTATTTGAGTCAGGATTTTTATCAGGGTGCTTTTTGATAGTTGGTAGTGAATCTTTAATGCTTTAAAATCCCAAATTGGTAGTCCAGTACAACATAGACTTAAGAATTACAATTATTTCTCTATTCTGTGTAAATAACTGGAGGGTTTTGGTGATTAAACCTTATTAATTCCCAGAAGGGAGGCCAGCAGCAGGGGAAGAACTCTTTATTTTTTTTTTTTTTCTGGTTATAGGTTTTGTATCTCTGTTTTTCTGTATCCACAGGGTCCCTCTGGCAGTTAAGTTGCTCTGATGCTATTTATATAAACTAAAAGTCAGAAATTGGTATTAATTTGTTATTTCCATTAGAGCAGCATGCAGGGAGGTTATTTAAGTTCGTGGTGCTTGTCTTGCTGTGGCCTTTTCAGGAGTGGGTGACATTTAGTTCCCGAACTGCTGCTATTGGATTTTATCCTTTCCAAGCTGCATATTTTTCTTTGCTGCTGGGATTTACCACCGCTACCAAAACTTTTTGTCTGTACCTGGGTATGTGAAATTTGGAGTTTATCTGCCTTAGTCAGAACTGCTGCTCTAGTTCACAGCAAGTCTCTTGTGGTTGTTCCTGGTTAATTCTCTCAGAAGGAAATGAATGGTTTAAGGTGGGGATTATGTGAGTGAGAGGATTTGTTGAGGTATTTCTGTTTTCAGAGAAGTGTGGAGATCCCCCAGGCTTTTGTGGACAGGTCCCTGACTTTCCTGGGCACTTTTCCGGAGGTGACCATGAGCACAACTTCCTGGGATCGTCTTTGATCTGCAACCCTTCCTTTGGGAACACAAAGGAGAAAAAGGGAGCTTCAAGAAGGAAGGAGCTGCAGGGAGCCCAAATTCCAGTGGAGAGCATCTCTCTTCTTTTGGCTTCCATGGTCAGGAGGGCTTGAGGGACCAGGAATCTTTGCTTGAATCAAGATCCTTTTCCCCACTGGGTGCTGTCAGGGTGCAGCTGCTGAGATTTTGGGCAGAGTTGGCTCCTCCCTGCCCTGCTCTGGTGGCCAGCCCTCTTCCCAGGTGTGTTTTCATCCAGCTGGAGGGGCCAGGAGAGGGCTTGGGGGCAGCTGGCCCAAGCCCAGGGGTCAGGATCACCTCCTCTCCTGGCTGAGGCAGGGTTTAAGCTCAGCTTTTCTAGGCTTGGGAGATGACAAAGAGCAAGGAGAACTGAGCACAAAATGGGTTTGGTTTGTGGTTCATACCTGTTCTTCCTCCAGATGCAGAATCCAGCTTGGCTCCGTGAGATACTCACACACACACACAAAATTTATTAAGTCACAGCTCTGATTCTGCGGGAAGTTGGATTTTTGCTTTGTTTAAATACCATAAAAATCATGCAACAAACAGACCTTAAGCCTATATGTTTATTATTATTATTTTAATTCTATTTTTACCTGCTCTGGAAGCTGGGTATTGGAATTGTTTTTGGTTTTTTGGCCCCTTCTTTGTTTGAGAGCTGCAATTTTGACAAATGCTGCATGGTGGCACAGCCCAAAGCAGTGGGGTTTGGGGATTTTGTTCTTTATATCTTTATTTCTGTGGCAGAGTATGTGATCTTAGCTGCAAAACTAAATGTTAAATTCTTTATGGCCACAGTCTGCTACAGATTTATTTATTTTTCCTAATGGAGTCGTTAAAGTGGAAGAACTCTAAGTTATTGATTATTTAGTGTTTGTAGCTTGAACAGGAGCAGGGAGCACTTTCACATCAGTCAATATGAGGGCAGTTGACTGTGGAATATGTATTTTAATTACTGTTTTTGAATAATTGGGCTGCTGAAGAGCTGAGTGTGGTCCTGTTTCCATTGAAGCCACAGCTTTTAAGAGATTTCTGTCTTGATTTGGCTTTGTCACTTTACCTTGAGTTCAGATGCTCGCTAAACAGAAGCTCAGTAGTTCACCTTGAACATTTATCAAGGAACTCTGAGTTCCCAGCCTGTTTTATAAGGATTCTTGGAATTAGCTGGGATAATTTTGCTTTCTCTTGAAGGTGAGGAATGTACCTGCTGCAGAAACTGGGGCTGAACTGGGGGGTTTCTGGGAATTTTTGCACCTTGTTTTCTCCTGTTCTGCTTCGAGGGAAATAGAGCCTTAACCATGCTGAGACCTTGATTTATCCCCTGTGCAGGTTATCCATGGCAGTCACCAGCACTTTTTTTGTTTTCGTTTGTAGCACTTGAGATGTCTGATTTTTATTGGTTATTTTTTTGGTAGAGAAGTGCTTTGTAATTTTCTAAAACAAAACAATAACTTTGCCAAGCAAACTTATCGGTGATACAGAATGGAAAGTCCTTATTTTTCTTCATTAGCAATACTGTAATCAAAGGTGCAAAATTATGTGTTTAATGTACATGTCTGTGCTGTTAGGGATTGAAGATATATTGATTTAGGAGCAACTTTTAAACAAGTTGCGGAACTGGAGTTCTAAAGCCTCTTTGCTTGTTGCCAAATGAGCTTTAAAAAGGAAAATATTTGCATATAGTGTATTAAAAAAAAGCACTGGTTAGAGAGAGAATAAATCAGAGTAAAAATCATTGCCAGACAAAGATTGCTTTATGTTTTTTACTGAATAAAAACACAACTTGTTTATGCACAGTAGTAACTTAATGAGCATAGTTTTTTCACAGAGTTAGGCAGTTTCCAATATATAGATGGGAAAAATAAGTTTCCTTTTATTTTTTATGACAGATATACAAAGATGAATAGTGTCTATATTTTAATATTGCTGTTTGGTGTCTGAAGTGTATCATTTACGTGTGTGTTGGTCAAACTCATTTCCTTAAAATATCCCATTTTACACTGCTAGTGAAATATTACTGAAGGAGATTTTGGTTGGGCCCAACAGAAATACATGAGATTATAACTTAGCTTAAAAAAAGCAAATTGCTGATTATGCAAGATTTTAATCATTAATCAATTCAGGCTTATTTAAGTGTTTCTGTAAAACAACTGTGGATGTTTGAACGCTGCAAAAATCTTACTTCTACCTCTTGTGTAACATCCTTAAAATTCCCCTTCACAGATGTACTCTGATGCCACAGGGTGTTAGTGCACCTTAACTTGGGAATTTCATCTGCTTTTCCTTTTTTTTTTTTTTTTTTATTGTGGAACACCAGGATGCCTTGCTATGTCCACCTGTGTTGAACTGACTGTGTGAGAGTCTTCAGAAATAGGAGAATTCTGTAGTAAATCATGGCCAATGTAATTTTCTGGTATTTTCTATGTGTGTGGTTTGATTCCTTTTATTTAAATAATCACCCGTGGTTGTGTGGATGTCCCTAATAAATAGTGACAGCTTGTTTAGATCAACTCACACTGTTTCTCAGCTGCTGAATTTCAGTTTGGTAATTCTGCCTTGAAAAGACCTGTTATGTGTTCATGACAGAAATTAAAGTCCTTCGTGGTTTTTGTGACTGGTTTTATTGCCTTAATTCTGTGGAAGAAGGGGAAGTTTGGGCAGTTGTTGAACTTGGGGCTGAGGGATCTCTTGGATCACACAGAAAATTCAGATTTGCATCAGGTAATCATTCTCAGTTGAGAATAAAAGGCAGACATTAGTGAGGGCTTCAAGGGATGTTATGGGGGAATGGGGATGAATTTGTCACTTTTCTCAAAATAAGTCGACAAGTGTCCCAGATCTGGTTTTGTTGGCAGAGATCAAAAGTACAAGTCAAGAATTTCACGGGTAACAACAGAATTTGGCTGGTTTGTCCTGTGGAGTTGAGTGTGATGTTCTAAACCTTGACAGGGAAGAGTTCCTTGTTTTAGAGTTTAAAATTTAAAAGCATTTTTTCTTTTCTGGTGACATGCAGAAAAAATAATTGATACGGTTGTTTTTCATTGGTGGAGAAGTTATAAAAATGTCCATGTTGCTTTGGATAATCTAAAGATGTAATTTTGAGGCATTTCCATCTTCAGCTGACCTATACACGTCAAATATCCCAGAGCATCCCTTCTGAGCAGATTGCTGTTGTTGTTGCTGTTTGGACATGTGTTTTATAAATGAGTTTTGGAGACACTGCCAAGAACCCTCCTCTTTTATCCTCCTTTTCCAGAGGGAAGGGGATTTCCAGAGCAGATCATGAGAGAAACATCCCTTCCCTGATGGGCATCTCTGCTTTTATTTGACTGCAGCTTGGTTGCTTTGATACTTGTTCCAAAACACCTGCGATGGAATAAATGCAACTATTTTAGTTGGGACTGCTGGCAGCTTGCCAGCGGAGATACTTTTGGAAACAGGCACAGGGAAATGTTCTTCCCAAATCAGTCTGATAACATTCGGTATTTTACGTTGATTTTTAAATAATATTCATCAAAAGTGTTTTAAATCCACATTCGTGTGATAGGCTGGGCTTTGTGAAGCTGTGAAATTCAGCTGTGCTGTTCTGATTTGAATAATAGTGCCATATCAAAACTACAATCTGTGTTTCCACAGTACCAGCTCCCTCCACTTACTGAGGAGATCTTTGATTCAGAGCTGATGAATCAGATTGCTTAGATAAATATTTTGTTTAAGAGTGTTGAGTTGCAAAAACAGGGCATTTACATAAATGAGGAAAAAAAAGTAGTTTTGGCTGTTGCTTGTGGCACAGAATTCCCAGATTCTTGTGCCGTGAGTGAGTCATGACTGAAGGAGCTGTGGGGCCATTCTGACCTGCAGAAAGAATTTATGATAACACAGATCTTTAACTTTGCTGAGACATGTTGGTTTGAGAGATGTGGATGGATTTCAGAACAATGAGAAGTCACTTGGGGTTATATCCCGGAATGGTTTGGGTTGGAAGGGACCTTCAAGCTCAGCTTGTTCCACCCCCCTGCCATGAGCAGGGACAACTTCCGCTGTCCCAGGTTTCTCCAAGCCCTGTCCAGCCTGGCCAGGAATAATCTCTCATCAATAATTAGAAGATGCAGTATCCTCTGGTGAGTTTTGAATATCAGGCTCTGTTGCATTCACAGTTCTTCAGCTCATCCTCTTCTATAAATCCACGGCTTCTTCCCTCTCAGGAGCTGTTCCTGATCTCTCTTCTTGCTGTGCTACAGAACCTGTTGAATGACAGAGTTCCTTTTGTTCTTCATGGGTTTGAGGGTGGCTTGTCAATTCTTGAAGCAAATAGGGAAGAACTCAAAGTCTGCTTGAGTTTAATCAGTATAATTGTACCAATGTGACCCTGGAAGCTCGAGGATTACCCCCAGAACAGGAGGGACTGTAATCGCTTAGATTTGAAAAATAAGATGGGTGAAGATGTATCAGCAGTTTAAACGTAAATGAGTGGGTTTAGAGGACTGGCTGAATTGGTGGGGTATTGCTTTCTTAATTCTGGAATCCATAAATCCATTTTCAACGGGCATCTGACCTGTTGTAAAGGAGATTTTAATGGGAAAAGTGGGTTTGTTATCCTGCTAGATAGATCCCTGGCGCAGCAAAGGCTGCAGACAATTCCATTAAAACTCAATGTCCACAAGAACAAACAGCTCTTTAACAGGGATTAAACAGAGGAAGTCACAGCTATTAATGGGGGAAATAAAATCTGTCTGGCTCGAGTCAGGGTTTTTTTATCAGGGTGCTCAAATGATTGGTGTCACCGGGAAGAAACAGGGATGGAGGCGTGTCTGGAATTCACTCTTGGGTGTTTATTCAGCCTTCACAAACCTTCACAGAGTAAGTTACTCCACTCTTCTTGCAGATCATGGAATCCCAGAATGGATTGGGTTGGAAGGGACGTTAAAGCTCATCCCATTCCACCCCACCAAGGGCAGGGATACCTTCCACTATCCCAGGTTGCAACGAGCCCCATCCATCCTGGCCTTGGACATTTCCAGGGGTCCAGGGGCAGCCACAGCTTCTCTGAACACTCTGTGCCAGGGCCTCCCCACCCTCACATGGAAGGATTCCATCCCAATATCCCATCTAAACCTGCTCCCTGTCCATCTAAAGCCATTCGCCCTTTTTCTACCAGAAAGAGTCCTCGTCCCAAGCCCCCCTCTCACACCTCACCCCCGCGTTTATCCAGTGTGGGGCACAAACAGCCCTTGGCAATGATGTTCATGATGTTCTTGTGCTGTTTGTGCAGCTGTTTCTGTCCCAGGGTTGGTGCAGCTCCGCTGAGATCACTTGCTAAGCTGAGAGAACTCTCTTCCCTCTGTTCAGCCGAAGCATCATTTATCATGAGCAAAGTTACATTTTGCGTTAATCAGAATCACTTCAAAATTCAGGCCGAGTATCCAAGTTAGATTTTAAAGACAACTTCTGGCAGCGGTTGTGAAGCAAAGCTATTCTGGGATGTAAATGTGTGTGAGTGGAGGCTTTCCTGGGTGCTTAATCATCTTGTAAATGATTGATTTGTGTTCCAGCTGAGGAGCATTTAAGGGCTGAATTCTGTTACGACGTGGAAAGAAATTGGCTTTCTAGGATTATAAATGCATTGTGCAGGCACTTTGTATTTTTCAAGTGTGGATGTGCATCCTGTTGGGACATAATCACACTAAAGGTCTGTAAGTGACACTGACTACAGCCAGTAGTTGTATAAATAATGATATAAATATCCATCATTAGATGAATGGGGCCCTTTGAGGAGAGCACACTTGAATAAAAACCCTGGTGCTTGCTCTTTCTGTCCTTCCTGAGGGATCTTTGTCTGCCTTCCAGAGGGTAATGACAAAAAACCCCAAACAACAAAATTTTTATATACGTTCAAATAATGTAAAAAATAATTCAAGATAATTCAAGTAAAATATTTAAGGTTGTTTTATTAATAACAATAACCTGATTGTTACCCTTTTATCCAAATTTTCCTTTGTGTGTCAAGCCTTTATAGCCACTTTGCTGAGAATGTCACATCTCTTACAGATCCAGCTTTTCACAGAGGCGCTGATGGTTGGATTGTACTGGGATTGATCCCTAAGAATTGGAAGAATTTAGAGGTTAAACATCTCTGTTGGCTTCTCCAGCAGGTGCGAGGTGAGTCACAAATAGGATCACTCCATTTGGAATTCCCTGGAGAGCAGAACTCGCCTCACCCAATAACAATGTGGCCATGAAAGCTTTATTTTGGAGTGAGGCGGTCGCTGCTGCCGGTTGTGGGCGCAAAGGGAAATGGTGTCTGTGCTGGTGATGGTGGGTGAGCTGGAGAGGCAGAACGAGCGGCATGAGCTGAGTCACTGGGCAAGGCCTGGGGAATGTGTGGGATGAGGGAATGAGACCGTTTTATCCACGCTGACGTATCTTCCTTAGTGAAACCAGGGAAGAGATGGGTGTTTGTGACCATCTGTCCTGGTTTAGGGCAAATCTGGGAGGAAACCTCCCAATGGGGTCCCTCTGGAAGGCAAACCTAAATGGCCCCTTCCCCGACTGGCACAGGAGAAAATCTCCTTAGAGAAAAAGTGGGAAAAACTATTTTTTTAACAAGCAAAGTGCCCACAAGCATAAAGAATGAGTAACATGAAACAATAAAACCTCTCATTCTGAGGAGAGATGGCAAAATTGGGAGAGTCCTTGCTGTGGGTGTAGCTCGGCTCTCTCAGTCTCTGATCAGCCCCTCCGGCGCTGGAAAATGCCGAGGCCCAGGCCCCGTGGGCTGCAGGGGTGAGATCTGGGTGGTTTTTTGGGTTTTCAGTCCAGAGCAGGTTTAAACAGTCCCAAGAAAAAGGAAAAAAACAGTCCAGGGAGCTTCTCTGCCTCAGCCAGCTAAACTAACTAAAAGCAAAGAGATCTCTGTCCCGCTGTCTGTCCGTGCTGCAGACAGCACAGCCCAGGAGCGGAATGCAGAGGAGTGAGAGCTGTTTCTGAAAACAAACCCCACACTTCTTCTTCCACCCCTTCCCTCTCAGAACCAGTCTGAAAGGTACAGAACACAATATCCAGCATAAACAGAACAGACAACTGGGGATACAAGCATCAAAAAGTCACCCTAGGACACCATGGGGTGTTGACCTCATCCCAGTGATACTCCGGGTGCTGCTTAAACACCTAAAAATGCACATTCTGTGCAGGAAACTTTCTGAAAGGGATTGAGTTCCTTGAGTAAAGGACATTTCAAAAGGCAAATCAGCTTCAGAGTCCTGGTGTCCTGCTGTTGGCTGAGTGGTTTTTATTTTTTTTCACATGGGGCAGGTTGGATGGAGCAACCTGGGGTAGTGGGAGGTGGAAAGAGGGGGTGGAAAAAGATGTTTTTAGGGTCTTTCCCACCCCAAACCACTCTGGGATTCTCTGTTTGGTTTTTTTTTGTTTAGTGTTTTGATTTGGGTTGGTTGGTTGTCTTGGGTGGAGTTTTGGTTTAAGGGTGTTTTTTTGGGGTATTTTTTTTTTCCATTTATTTGTTTTGGTGGTTTTTTGTTGTTTGTGTGTGAGTTTTTGTTTGCTTTGTGCTGTGGTTGTTTATTTGTTAGTTTCTTAATAGAACTATTTCTCTGGTTGCTCAGAGCCCAGTCCAACCTGGCCTTGAACCCCTCCAGGGATGGAGAGTCCACATCTTCTGTGGGCAAAAAGACTTTTTTTATTCCAAGTGTGGTGTTTTTCTATGGCAATTGCACTGCCCTCAGTGCAAAAGAAGTTGTAAAATGTATATTTCTACCAGTGTAATTTTCTTTTTTTCTTCCTGTAGGAAATGAACTTGGCACTCGCTTCTGTGAGAGACCTGTGGACAGTTTTGAATTGTGGTGCAGAGCTTTATTCACTGTGTAATTATTGAAGGTTTAATGTCAAAATGGAAGGACTGGCCCAACAGAACCAAACAGATTTTACCGTCAGAGCCATATTTTTACTGCAAATCTGATTTTGGCAGAGTCCCTTGAGGCTTCAGTCAGGCTTAGAGTTCTAGTATCCTAAAAGTCAGGAAATGTTTTTTTGACCTTTCATTTAATGCTTTTTTCATTTGTTTTTTGGGTTTTTTTTCAGTCTATTCTTAATGCCAGGAAAACGTTGCGCAGGTGCAGCTCTGTGAAGATTTGGAGATTACTGGGAAGCACAGGTGGATTTGGGATCAGCAACTCCTCGGTTGTTTTGGGCAAAAGTTCATAATGGGATGCACAAATGTGTCCACTCTTCAAACATCTCCAGGCATCCTGACAAAATGTTTGGGATATACAGGGTTAAATCACAGCAGGAATTTTAAAATTCAGGTATTTTATTAGCAATATAGAAAAAGGTTTAATGTTAAAAGCAGAGAAGCTCAGAAAAGCATAAAATAAAAAAGAACACTTATAAGTTTTTTTGGAAGCCTTGGCAAGACGTGTCACTTCAGCCTTGTTGTTTGTTCAAACATTTTTTGTCCTGAAATTCTAAAAAAAAAATGCATTTTATGAAAAATCAATCCAGTTAGGAATTGAAGAAAAATTAACCCGGTGCCTCTGTTCTTTTTGAAATCAACGTAATATTTAATTTGCCTCTATATATTAATTTTCTGTGTCCTCCATGACTTTCTCAATTAACATTGCCAGGTGTAAGTAAACTTTTTAGGGGAATGTGTTCCCTCATGCCTTAGGGAACAGCTTGTGAGGTTTAACTCAGAATTAGGTGGTCTTCCCCACCAGAATTAGATGTGAGAGGAAAAAAATCTCATTTTCTGTAACTTATTTTTGTGTGAGGTTTTTATTAGCATTGATTTTTATTTAATTTTATTTTTCTGACTGTTAGATTGGGAGACAAAGCATCAGGGTTTTTTAGTTGTAAAAACTGAGTGAACATACTGAGGAGAAATAAATGATGTCAGCTTTTAAATTCTTGTGCGGTATCACATGGGGAAAAAATCAAATTAAATTCTCCCACAGAGAGAAGCAAGAATAACTTTTATTTTTTGTACAAAAACCTGTCTTTTTATGCAAAAAAATCTCATACTTCAGAGGAATATTGAAATAAGACATGATGCCTCAGGCCTTGCTAGTTACTATAATTCAAATAATTTAAATTGTTTTCTTGGAGAAAACCCAAGCACAGTTTGTTTTGATGCCTGTAAACTCTGGTTAATTCCGTTTGGCATCCTTTTATTTCCAGCTGGAGTGTTCAGATGAGCAGCTTTGGAACTCAAAGATTCAGTTTTCAAGTGCAAGGAAAGATTTTTCTATCTTTTAAAACTGCATGAGCTTCTCTTTCAAGCACGTCTTCCTGATGTTTGTTGTGGGGAGAAAACACACTTATGGAAAAGCTCTCAGTTTTTATTTCAAAGAGGAAGGGATTAGTGTTGTGCCTGATGACATTTTATTAATCTTCATCCAAATTCAGGGTTTTATTCAAGCCTTTCACCGTTCTCTCTGTAAATTGGAACTTTTATTAGCTCATCATTTTAAGGTACTCCTTTATTTTAAACCCACGGGAAGTTGTAGTCCCTGAATAGGTTAATAACTCATTGGTCCTGGAGATTTCTCTCTTTTTAATTTTTAGTGACTTTTAGGGGTAGCTCAGACAGTCCAAGTCATGTCAGGAGAACTAGAGCAAAAAAAGGAGGAGGAAAGGAGGCTCAGGGGGGACCTTGTGGCTCTGCACAACTCCCTGCCAGGAGGGGACAGCTGGGGGGAGGTCGGGTTCTGCTCCCAGGGAACAGGGACAGGAGGAGAGGAAATTACCTCAAGTTGTGCCAGGGGAGGTTTAGTTTGAATACTGGGGAAAATTTCTTCCCTGAAAATGTTGCTAAGCCCTGGCACAGGCTGCCCGGGGCATTGGCGGAGTCACTTTGCAATTCTGGTACATACAGGTGGTCCCTTACCAAAAAAAAAAAAAACAACGAAAGGTGGAGATCATAAAGTTTCTGCGAGCTTCCTCAAAGTCACCAAGGTGTTAAAGGAAAGGCATTGCTCGTTTAAAAAAAAAAATCCATAAAAATCTACCTCGTGCCTCTGGCAATTGCATAGCACAGGGAAATGCAGGCAAGGTGGTGTCACGGAGGGCTGGGGACCAGTAAATTCATGTTGGTTTGCTCCAAATGGACACTGGTTTATTCCAAGTTACCGGCTGGGGATAGACCTTGAAGTTTGTTGATGTCCAGTTTGTGGAGCAGCACAAATGACCCTGTTCAGAAATCAAATCCTGCCCATTCAAAGGTGTGCTGAGAGCTGTTGCTAACACACCCTGGGCACGCTCCTGTGTCTTTGGGAAGTCTCTGTAAATTAGACAGCTAGAACTTTAAACCACCTTCAGAAGGGAGGGAAGAAGGAGCACAATGGGCACTGTCTTTAAGAGGGGATGAGTTTTGCACAGAGCTAAACACCAGATGAAGTCCCTCAGTCAATGCACAGGAAGTTCAGGTAGCACCTTAAATCTTTTTTCCCCTCAATCCTGTAATTTTATTATTAATTTTGATAGAATCACAGAGTAGTTTGGGCTGTGAGGGACCTTAAACCTCATCTCACTCCACCTCCTGCCGTGGGCGAGGACACCTCCAACTATCCCAGGTTGCTCCAAGCCCTGTCCAACCTGGCCTTGGACAATTCCTGGGGGATGAAAGAAAATCCCTTCCAACCCAAACCATTTTGGAATTCTGTGACTTTCTTCAAGCTCTGCTTTCAAAATCCCACCTATCACCCTGTCTTCAGAGCCTTGGACTATGCTGCACCTTATCTGCTTTGTTTACTGCCAAAAATAAGCCTATCTTGCAGTTCACTCCTGCTATTTGCACAGAGCTGAAGTGGTTGTGGGGGAGCCTGCTGGGCTCTGTTGCAGCTCTTCGACCATTAGCAGAAATTAGTTTTAAATTTAAAAGGCTGTGATTGCCAATGAGAATTGGTGTGGACTCCATTGCTTTTAAAAACTAGAATTTTTTACTTGTAAATATAGAAGTTATGATCTTGAGCTTCTGAGATGTGATTTTTTTTGGCAGCTCAGGTGATTTTCATGCGCAGTTCGTATTCATGAGGCAAAAAGGTAGGGAAATATATAACCTATGCATATACAAGGTGAAGGGGCAGAGGCACACTTAGGATTATTAACTTGCTGTTGCTTTGCCATTGTAACAGCTCCTGCCTGGCAGGTTATAAATAACCCTACTATTGATCTGCTGCCTTTGGGAAAGAATTCCTGTCCAGTGTGCGA